>JAAGKR010007465.1:0-36586 GCA_011419295.1 Clarias macrocephalus | reverse complement strand
TCACTGTGCGTGCAGATGTGCTCACACCTGCCTGCTGCCATTCCTGAGCAGCTCTGCACTGGTGGCTCTCCGATCCCGCAGCTGAATCCTCTTTAGGAGACGATCCTGGCGCTTGCTGGACTTTCTTGGACACCCTGAAGCCTTCTTAACAAGAATTGAACCTCTTTCCTTGAAGTTCTTGATGATCCTATAAATTGTTGATTTAGGTGCAATCTTAGTAGCCATAATATCCTTGGCTGTGAAGCCATTTTTATGCAACGCAATGATGGCTGCACGCGTTTCTTTGCAGGTCACCATGGTTAACAATGAAAGAACAATGATTTCAAGCATCACCCTCCTTTTAACATGTCAAGTCTGCCATTCTAACCCAATCAGTCTGACATAATGATCTCCAGCCTTGTGCTCGTCAACATTCTCACCTGAGTTAACAAGACGATTACTGAAATGATCACAGCAGGTTCTTTAATGACAGCAATGAAATGCAGTGGAAAGTTTTTTTCGGGATTAAGTTAATTTTCATGGCAAAGAAGGCCTATGCAATTCATCTGATCACTCTTCATAACATTCTGGAGTATATGCAAATTGCTATTATAAAAACTTAAGCAGCAACTTTTTTCAAAATTTCCAATATTTTTGTAATTCTCAAAACTTTTGGCCACGACTGTACATCAGAAAATCAACTCTTAGACTCCCTTTTGAATGTTAAGCTATCCAGCTTACTGTATGTACCACAAAATGATAATGATGTTTATTTAAAAGCAAATGCAGTTATGTTTGCATCTCTAACAAAAGGTATAAATCGATGAAGGAAAAGGCTTCAGTCTATGTTTTATACATAAGTAAATACTGTATATGATATAGAGTAAGTTTATATTTTGCCTAGCATGACAGTTGATTCATGAATCAGTCTATGTAACTGTGTTATACAAAAGCAAAACTTTATTTTCTTACAGTATATGATTACACACCTAGCAAACCTCTTGGTCAGTGAGACAAGAGTGAGATTTACTCTCAAAATGTGCAGAGTTTTTGTTCTAAAAATAATACTTGACAATGCATTCAAAATTATTTTTTATTAAATAATTAATGTCTTAGAAAAAAATAAGCCTACCTGTATGTAATGCTGATTATAAAGATTGTAATTGTGTGTAAAGTGCCTTAATTTCAGGGATTTGGTCTTGTTCAGTAACAGGAAACAGTATTTTGCATGTATTTTACATTATCCTAGTCAAAGCCCCTGGAGTGCCAGATTTTTGCATCAGCATCAGAAGGCTACAGCAAATCTTTTCAACCGTCATGAGCACAAACGCCCAACAACATCCAAGTTCCTCTAAGGTCAGCTAAGAACAGAAATTTGATGTTGTCTTTGGCATTGAACAAACGTTGCCTGATTTGATTTATACTTAAAGCTCATTTCATGTATAAATCTCAAGTATACTTTATGTAGTAAGTTTATAAATATCAGTGTTCTAATACCATTTCAGGGCTTGGGACTAAATTGGCTCTTTAATTTACTACTTTTTGTGTAAAAGTAGTGAACCATGAGTACACAACTAGCTCACATTTAAGTTTTATTTTGTACTGCAACTGTACTGTGAAGTATACTATATAAGTATAATATCTGCTGTTATACTGGATAATAGCGTGGCTGTGATGTGGTTGTAGGCAAATCTATGTGGTTACAAGGGCACACCCTTATTCTTTGTGCATTGCAAATAATTCTAACATTAACATTTAATTTATAGAAAATGTGTTGATTTAATAGATGATCTAGATAAAACAAGATAACCAGATGATTTATAACAGCTATTCAGCTAATATATCACAAAATGATCATGCTGTTTCATCTGAAGATATGTTTGCCTCAGAAGACAATAATATAACAAAGTTATAAAGACCATGACAGAAAAGGCTTCAATTTATGTTTTATACATAAATAAATATATGACATACAATAGATAGCATATGTACTGTATATGACATACATTCAGTAGCACAAGGATAAGATTAGTATGATATAATTAAGGTAATTGAAAATGAAAGATAGGTAAGGCTGACTATAAAGACTGTAATTGTGTTTAAATCTAATGACGGGGGTTTTGTCCTTCTTCAATAACATGAAACAGTATTTTGCATGTATTTTACATTAGTCCACTCGAAGCTCTTGGAGTGCCAGATCTTTGCATCAGCAAGATGTAAACCCTTCGGTTATGTACTGTATGTGGCAACTTGAGAATGCATAAAATGCATAAAAGGCAGATACAGATAACAGCTTCAGTTAGTATTTACATCAAACATGAGAATGGTAAAAAATTTTATTTCAGTGATGACAACAGTGAAGTTGGTTTGAGAATTTTTAGACTTTGATCTAATTATAATAGTGTGATGAAAGCTTTCTTTTAATAATGGCATGCAATAATGAGCCAGAATCTTAAATTAATGTTTCACAAACCTTGTGATATCCATACCATGATTCAAAAGCATCAAGCCCTACCCAGTATTAGTAAGGAGTTATTATTATAGTGGTCAATGTGTTCATATACCAAAGCAATTATCAGGGATTGCACATGCTTTAATGAATGCAACATTTATACAACATACTATTTTATAAACTCTCTCTCTCTCCCTGCTACAACAGAATGGCAGTGTGTGTGGCATTTGTGTGTCTTTCATAAAAAAATGTTTGTAGGAGGTATAGTAAATAATTGTGCTGTTTGGCCTTAGAATGTTGTTCTATCAAATGATATCGGTAACAGAACCCCTCCCATGGTGATGGATAGAATGTGAGAATGGAGGGGCATAATTTCAATAACAACAAAAAAAAAAGTTGAAACTAATTAAGGTTGGTTTTTCTGACATTAAATTTTTTCTTGAAATAAAATTATTTCTACATACAGCCAGTACTCAAGTACTCAGTACGTAATATTAATGTGTTGGGTTGTGTTTCAAGTATTGTACTTTACTTTTTCTATTTTACTTTTTCTTTTGTAATTAGTATTATTGTACGATTTTTTTTGTTAAAATTTGCCAATCATTTTTGTTTACATTTATTGTGTTAAAAACTGTGATGTTGGGGTCTCAGGGTAATATTTCCATGTTGGACAAATTAACTTTTTTGTCATCAAAATCTAAATGCATACACAATTTAACATTATTCCCAAAATCCCAGCAAGTAACTCAGTTTACAGTAGATAGGCTGATTTTTGCTGGCTAGGTTGTGCAACATCAAAGTAAGATACTGCACAGCATTACAGTAAAAGCAGTGTACACTGTTACTGCTTCATAACATAATATAAATGACATCTCATTTATAAGCAAACATGAATTTCAGTATTTAAACGTTGTTCACCAAAAACCCGACACTAATGGTAGATTGAAAATAAGTGATTGACATTGACAATTCACTAAACACTCACTCACTGTCTATGCCGCTTTATCCTGTATCCAGGGGACCTAGAGCCTATCCCAGGAGGCTTAGGGCATGAGGTGGGGTACACCCTGGACTGGGTGCCAATCCATCGCAGGGCACACACATATACACTCAGTCACACACTCATTCGCACACTACGGGCAATTTGGGAACGCCAATTAGCCTAATCTGCAAGTCTTTGGACTGTGGGAGGAAACCAGAGTACCCAGAGGAAACCCACCAAGCACGGGGAGAACATGCCATCTCCAGGCACACAGAGACAGGAATCAAGCCTGGCCGGGAATCGAACCTGGATCCTGAAGTTGTAAGGCGACACTACACCACTAAGCCACCTATTCACTAAACAATGGTTTTTAAATATTGATTTGCACAACTATTGCTGATTACTAAAATATTGTTTACTTATTTACTCAGTTTAGTCAAGGTCATTTTTACAGAACTTTAAGTGGTTAAATCAGTTAACCTGGTTTATCAGTTCAGAAATCCTGACCAGAAAACCTTCCTAACATGTGTAATAAACTCATGGACTTTGCATGTGCCTAAGACTTTTGCACATCATCTTTAGCTTGATCCGTTATCACCCAGATGAGGATGGGTTCCCTGTTGAGTCTGGTTCCTCTCAAGGTTTCTTCCTATTACCATCCCAGGGAGTTTTTCCTTGCCACCGTCGCCCTCGGCTTGCTCATCAGGGACAATCTTATCATTTTGATTCATACACATTGCATACAGACTTACTTCTTTTTATTGTGTAAAGCTGCTTTGCGACAATGTCAATTGTTAAAAGCGCTATATAAATAAAATTGACTTGACTTGACTTGACTTGACTTGAGAGCTGTAAATATTTGACCTAGGTATATAAACTAGGCATATTAGGTGGACTTTCTGTACTAAATTTTAAATGCCACACTGCTCTTCATATTTAAAGTTAAAACTGCATGATCTTCCACCCAGCAGTCAGGTCCTCCCCTCAAAATTATCTACGGCTACATGTGCACAGTACTACAGCTGCTGATCATTCCAACTATTCAACATTTGAGCATAAACATTCAGACACTGTTGAACCACATATTGTTGGAACACAATGAACGAGTCATGCCACTAAGTCGATTAAACCCAATAAAAAGGCAAAGGGAGCAAAACAAGTTTAGTTGAAATGTAACATTTTCACAGAAAATGAAAGCTTAAGGAAGGAACTTACAGACTCACATAAACCACCTTTGTCCATCTTTCTTCCCATAAGTTGTCCTGTCTGCAACACCTGTGCTGAAACCTGAGTATTGGAAGAAGTACTCCCCCTGGAGTTCTTTGAGCCCTTACCTCTCCCTGAAGTCATCAAGGCCCTTACCACCAAACTCACAAACTCAACACAAAGAGCTTCTCCAGACTTGCACCACACAGAACGAGGGTACCAACAGTCCTGGTCCAGGTGTAGCAGGAGAACTGATGAGTGCTTCACAGAGCCTGGTGTAGACAAGAGCAGGAGAGCACCTGTTTGCTGTTGTTGAGCGTTTGCTCAGCAGCTCTGGTATGTCTGCTATTGCAGACTGTTGATGAGGGAAGGTAACACTGATGTCATCACCACCTGGGTAGTGCTGGAGGAGTTCCTGATGGCTGGAGGGGAGTGGGTCTGGTGCCACTGTCTGGCATTACTGGTAAAGGCCACAGGGTCGGCAGAGGATAGTTGGCAAAGGTGCAGCACCAGAAGAAAAACTGCTCATATTTCTACCAATGTTTGCAAGGTACCTTTGTGGTCACACAGGAGGTCAGGAAAGTTAACTATGAGGTTAGGCAAACAGATACAGTATATGGGCATGGTGCTTCGGGTTTACAACCTCAGTCTCTTAATCTAAATAAAAGATGAATGCAAAATTAAAGCTCGGGTCTTAAGACGTTAAAACTGTGAAGGAAGGTGGTCCCTTGTGTCTCTGGCTATGGTTGTTTCTGAGAAGGCGAAGTGACCCAAATTGTCATGGTACTCTGTGGAGAACATGTCTCACCATCACTTTATGCTTTGCTCAACATGGAGGCATTTATGCAGTTGCACAGCATCTTGAGGAGCCTGAGCATCGAACCCAAAGCCAATAAAACATTAAAGTTCGATGTAAACTTTCACAAGTCAAAACTGTCAAAATTGGCTTCATTCCCAAATTGACAAACTGCTACTGTAATCCAGCTTGCTTTTATCCAATAGCAACAAATAAGCAGATTCCCTTGACGTCCATATCACAAAGGGGCTGTCTTCTGTGGCTGGCTGACTATAATAATTGGTTTGTGCCTAATCATTCAGATGATAATACCCCGTTGACTGATCTTAATAAAAAGGCGGCACCAGATCCATGCCATGCCAACAGGCGGTTGTCCAGGTAATCTCATTGCTTTATGAACCGGCCACGGTTAATCGCGTCTAGCGGCCAAACGGAGAGGCCTAGCGTCACGGGACAAAGATGCGCTTTTTTCTGCTGGAAGTCACGTTAAACGTGACTTTAACGTGGGGCTAGAGCATGACTTTCCTATCCCCTTTGTTTTACAGACATACTTGTCAAACCAAGGAGCGCCCTATTGAAAAAGAGTACCTGCTGTCAAATAGATCAGTCCTCAACCTCCCCTACTACTTGCTCAGAAGAGCATTCACCCTCTAGTTGGAACAAAGGACATTCATTATTTCAGCCTGAAACAAGTCACTGTAAAATATCATCCTCTGATCCTCTGGTTCATGTTGGCCAGGATTTTTCTGTTTAGCTGGTGTACCATTGACAGTATATTGGCCATGAGGTGACCATTTGTTAAAGTCAGTCCTACACATTAATTCATTAATTTATTCATCTTATATACAGCTTATCCTGTACAGAGTCGCGGGGGGCCTGGAGCCTATCCCAGGAGACTTTTGGCACAAGGCGGAGTACACCCTAGACTGGGTGCCAATTCATCGCAGAACACACACACTATAGGTAATTGTGGAACACCAATTAACCTAACAATTAAACTAATTGAACTCAGGGAATCAACGCTCTGGTTTATTGTTCAGCAGGTCAGTGGTTCAAGCTCCAGCTGCACAAACTTGTCACTACTGGGCCCTTGAAAAAGGCTCTAAACCCTGTATGCTCCAGGTGCGCTGTATCAGATCTGACCCTGCACTTTAACCACAGTTTCCTACTTAGGATATACAAGTTTTATTTTTACTCCCCTGTAAAATTGTAAGGGCAGTTCCAGTTTTATGGATGTGATTTTTGAACTAAACTCAGAGGATGGACACGCTCAGTGAATTAATTAAGTGAATTAATTTGCATGAATTTTAATAAAAATCATTTTTAACTAAAATAAATCCTCAAAATGTATAGAAATTACATTGACACTCTAAAGCATTTTATCAGCATTATGGATGTGACCTCGAAAGAACAAATTTTTATAAGTACACTAGTGAATGTAGGAATTTTACAAATTGCAGAAAGCATTACACCGGTACAATGAATGGGACTTGAATGAATAAACAATGATTTGAAAATTAATTATTTGGAATAAACAGGTACTATGGACGTTACATTTTCATCATATGCATGTAGCATGTCTGAATCACCAGATTCAAAAAGAAAATACTTGATTAATGAGTTTTACGATTAAATATTTGAGAGTAATTACGTGGGGGAAAAAACTGAAAATACAGTAATTGGCAATATATATTAGTGTATTGTATGCTTACATAGAAACTCTTAATTATTCCTGCTTTTTCCCCCCATTGTAAGATTGACCTATTCATGGAATTGTCCATCAGTATTATTTATATTATTATTATTATTAATAGTAGTTGTAGTAGTTTGTTTTAAACAATAAATATTAAACTTTGTGCCCAAGCTCACCCAACAAATACTGCTACTGTATATACAGTAAATACCTTTTTCTCTGATTACTTCTACTGTAAATTAAAATAAATTCCAATGTACTACATAAAAATTATTTCCTTTAAATTATAACACAATTTGTAAAGTATTTTAAATAAAATACAGCCACAGTACAGCTCCTAAACAGTGTGTACTGTAACAACACAACGTTAAATCTCAACCATCCTCACTGAAAGAGAGAGCAGCTAATGTTTAAAGTGCTTTTCATGAATAAAATGATACGTGCAAATAGAAAGACTTAAAGGTGAAATGCATTAAAAAAGTTTTTTTGTTTTCGCCTTTCACAGTTCTATGTGCTCAATGAGTTTCCATATCTTCTTCCGTCTCTGAAACTCAGCGTATTAAAACTAGCAAGAATTTTAACTGCTAAGTTGTGCTTTGTTCTCATTAAACTCTTCACCTCTGTGCTCATCGTCTTTCTTACAGTTTTCTTCTTCCTCTTGCTCCTCCTCCTCCTCATCTTCCTCTTCCTCCTCTGCATCATCCATGATTGTTTGCAGCTGTCTTTTAATCCTTTTCAGCGCAACAAGACCATCCAGCAGTTCCTTGCAAACATCCCTAATCTTGGCCGCAAACTTTGTCTTAGCCCCTTTGTGAAGCTCCCTGGAGTCTTTGGCTAAAAAGAAAACATCGAGGGCAAGGAATAGGCCAGACATGACACCACTGGCGACGCTGAGGACCTGAGTGGCTTTGGCTACCCCACTGGCAGTGTTGAGCACTTGCACAGTGCTCGCTAGGCTCTCCGCATTGATAAGTAAAGCCTTGCCTGCACGGCCACCCTCCCTCATTACATGCTTCACGTTCTTGTTCATTGCTCGTTTAGAGATGCTTTCCATGTACTCTTGGAAGTTGCCCTCTTCCAGAGTCTCCATACCTGTCTAATAAAGATTTAAAAAGATGCAGGTGAGCAAAATAAATAAAAAAAATTTTTTAATAAACTTTTATAGCTATTTGCCAATATTTATTATTTACTATTCTACTATAACTTTATAGTGGGGGGAAAATCCAATCACACATGCTGTTATGTTAAAGTTAGTAATTCATTAAATAATGTAAAGAATTAGTAAATAATTTTGAACATTTTGTTGGACAAGCATCTCAGTTGAATAAAAAAGAAATATATGTAGACATGTTATCCCCATGCCATCGTGTCCTACCTGTAAAAACTGAAGACATTCTCTAATGTCTTTAATTTCGTCCTGGTAACCGATGATGATCTGCTCCACTTTGGCCCTATCTGTTCTTGAGTGCATTGTGTCTGTGATGTTGGCGGATGCTGATGTGAGACCTCCTGCTGTTGCAACACCGATGCCCACAGCTGTTACAATTAGCGATGATCCGAAAGTGAAAGGTGCCAGTGCAAGTCCTGTAATGGTGGTTATGCTACCTGCTACGCTTGCCACCCCTCCACCAATGCTAGCAGTAACAGTTTTCTTATGGAAGCTGTCTGCTGCATCAGCAACTGCCAGCAACTCAACAACTCGCATATACAATGATGTCTCTCGCTGTTTAAATAAATAAATGAAGAGTTGGGCAGCCTTGAAGACACGATCAGCAGCTTCTTCTATGGCTCTGAAAAAGAATGGGTATTTATTTCAGAATATATATTATTTTACTTTTTTTTTTTTGGACCACCTGCTTAATATTGACCTTTTTCAACCAAAACAGTAATTACCTGTGTGTTCTGACAAGGAAACATTTTTAGCAATTTGCACTACCGAAGCTCTTACATTGGATCAAACTGCATGGGCTAGGTTTTGCTCTCCATGTCCATCAATGAGTCTTGGATACCCATGACCCTTTCGCCGATTCACAGGTTTTCTTACCGTGGACAACTTTTGGTATTTCCTGACTGCAGACTGGGAACATCCTACGAAAACTGCAGTTTTGGACTCTAGTCCAGTCTAAGTGTCACAGTTTGGACATTATTACAGTAGCTACAATAACTTGTACCAATGACAACTGGAAGTGGGTTGGGTATATTAGGCAGCAAATAAATGTTTTGTCCCTGAAGTTGATTTGAAAACAAAATGGATGAACTCTGGGCACAAGGCATGGTACACCCAGGAGGGGGTGACAATTCATTGCAAAACACAAGCATGTAAGAGACAGAAATACCTATAGGAAAGCAATTATGTGGAGAACATTTAAACTGCACAAACCCAAAGGGAGGAATCCAATCCTCGACACTTGAGGCGCTTGAGTGTTGACCACTACGCCACATTCTCCTTATGTTAATAAAACTAATCGAAGTTACCAAAGACATGGATAAACTTATTGAAACTGCTTAATTTCTGATTCTTACAAAAAAAAAACAGATAGTGATGTTTAATTCTGTAAATATTAAATAAACGTCCGCTTCATCATACAGTATACCAAACAAAATTTTTATTTTCCATGCAGATAATAATATTTGAGTTCCTGTTACTGAGAATTAGTTAACATCTTTTGACAAATCAGATTTGAGAGGTTAAAATCACTGTGGTATAATTTAAATAAAAACGGAGTAGGTCTTACTGATCTGCATCGTCTTCCTCAGAATTTGTTGCCTCGTTCCATTCGTTCCATCCTTAAGAGAAAGAAAATGTATAAAATCATTCACCTCTACACAAAAATCAAATGCATCGGCACAAACATCGCTCGAGCTGTATCCTACCTTCTACATTTCTCCACCACTCCAGTAGACCTTCATCATCCTAAAGGCAACATACAATAGCAGACATAACATTACATTGCTGTTTCATAATTTGCCTTACTCTTATTTACACTTCCTGACCACTTTAATGAGAATACCTATACACCTGCTTACTCCTATGAGGTTTTAATCAAAGTACACACCAAATATCTCAATGGCGGGAGGGGGCGCGGGGGATCTTAGTGATGAGTGGGATCACTAAGAAAAAAATTCCTTGCTGATAAGAGAGATCAAAAGAGTCGCCAAACTGGTTGGAACTGACATCATCATTATGATGATTGAAATTGACACTCTTTACAACTACGGTAAACAATTCAGAAGTCAGATGGGTTACAACAGAAAACTCCTGGTTCAAGGTTCAAAATTCTTTGAGGTCAGTAGCATGAATAAGCATGTGTACATGTATTACTAATAAAGCGGTTATTAGGTAGCCAAATAACCACAATATTTCTCTTACATACATTATCACTCAGCAGAGGACTAGCTTCACTGGTCTCCTCCACTTCCGCCTCACTAGGATTCTCAATTGAGTCCTTCTGTAAGCAAATAAAACTTTTTACATGCTAATTAAATCAAAATAATTGTATAGTTAAAAAAAAGAAGGAAAAAAAACATCTAGTTAATGTTCTGCCTTATTATCAGTTTCAGCAGAGTATAACTTTAACACAACACGTTTACACAGATTAAATTGCGACCAATTTGATTTAGGCAATTCAGAAGAAGAATTTACAAGACAGGTCACAATACAAATTTTATTGCATAAAACATCTAAGAAAAGAAAATATATAATGATATACCAATAAAACATCATAATAAGGGAATCAGAAATGCTGTGTAAATAACAAATAAAGCTAATAAACTAATAAAATTTAATGACAAAATACTCCCTGATATGTCCTACTAAATTATTACTACTGTATATACAGTAAGTTCTGGCCCTTAAAACAGGGCAACCAGGAAAAAATCTGGGAAACTGATATTTCCTTAATGTTTTGCAAACTAATAAGACAAGTACTTTTATTGTTCTATAAACACGGCAGCATTTCCTAAATTTCCCTTAAGTAATGCCTTGTTTTCTTAAATGTTGTAATCTTTTAACGTCATCTTAAAACACGCTAGGCATGATATACAGTACTGAAGCACTTAATATTGATTCACACCTGTACAGATACGGCATCATGAATATTTCATCCAAGAGTTATTTTTACAAGAATTACAAAGCTACACAAATATTGATATATACAAATATTTAGACCAGTAAATAAAAAGCTTGCCTGGTTACCTTGGACATACCTGATATTCAATAAAAAAAAATATCAGTTAAATTTGGGAAAGGTGAAATAGAGTAGTTGTTGGTCATTTTTTGCTGCTTCAATTATGACTCACCTCAATGGATAATCAGATCTGTATGACTTTGGCAAAGTTTTTACACCTTTTATTAGTATCTTGCCTGGGACATGAATCAGGGTTTTCCACATTACAGGCAAGAAGCCAAATACTCAGCAACCAATGACCCTCAAAAACTGTTATGAATTACAGTACATTACTACTACTTGTATGCAATCTGTTATGACATATTAAATTATAGAAACAGCAAAAATAGCAATAAAATTTTACACCCATTTATACAATCCAATAAAATTAATTGTGCTTAATAATCCTGAGTCAATACCAGGTCAATACCAATACCATTTAAACTGGTTTAAGGGCATACATGTATTATTTTTGAAACAATCACACATTTAAAAAATAAAAGTGAAGCAAAGGATCATGTGATACTTTGTTATTAGATAAAAAGAAATGATAACTGACAATTGATGAAAAGATTAGACTTTTTCCCATTTTAAAAACACTTTAAATCAATTCTTGTCTCTGCTTTTTTAACTTCTCTGGTTACGCTACCAACATCTGTTAGACACCATGTTAAATATTTTAATTTAAAAAAGCATTTTTTTTTATTTACATTTACCTTAAAATGGTCCCATTCAAACGCAGGCATCTTGGTAAACCTGGGTTCATTCGATGCACTGGATGCTGACATTTCCTGAACAACACAAATGAAGCAGCCACCTAAGAGATCACAATTTAAACACAAACAAACTAACACTAACCACCACATTGACCTGTGGTCAAGGTATGGTTTAGTTACATAAAGTAACTGCAATTAGTTGTGGTTTAATTAACATCTGTCTGTATTTTTGTCAGCATATAATTTTCATCACAATCCGCTGCGATACGGCTTTCATTTATTATGGCACGAGCAGCAGTGTTTCCCTTTTCATGGCGCAGGGCGTATCACGAGTAGTCTGCGCGCGCAGATCAGTCATCTTTAACTTTTCCACACTTTTCTTTAAAAAACAACAAAGCTGAAGAGACGCATCAAAGCATACTCTACTTCTCAGGGTAGTTTTACGGACTCTTTGTGGTAACTACTGTATGTTTTGTTATACAAGATTTATTTTATTTTATTTTATAGCTAAACCGTTCCCAAGCCCGTTAAGCTAATTGGCTAGCACATTAGTGTGACCTATAGGAGCCATCCCTACAACACTCCAAGTGTGTAAATCCATATATTTAAAAATAAATAAATAAAACACTGCATTATCCATACTGCTTCTATTTTTTCGTAAAAAAAAAAAAATATATATATATATATATATATATATATATATATATATATATATATATATATATATATATATATATATATAAATAAATATTGTTCTGGACACGCATCAGTTGTTGTGATGTTTAAAAATAAATGTAATTAGCTGAAAACATCAGATGAAAAGATACATTTTAAATGTTAAGATAATTATTGTGTGAAAAAAAAATTAAGTGTTTTTGACTGTAGACAAGAATGAGTAAAAGACATTTCACTGAGTAAAACTATACTGAAATACTTAAGGGTTCCTCTGGCTAAAATGCAAAAATAGAATACAAGATTGACTAAATTTGATAAATATAAATAATTTTTTTTTTTTTTTTTTTAAACGAACATGTATCCCGGGACCAAGAGTAAGACTAAAATTAAAAATCGCTGCCAAAAAAAAACACTAATTCCTTACATTAGAACTACTGCAATATCAAGAATAAAAATAAGATTTTTTTTTTGCATGTTTTACAACAAAAAATATTAACTTCTTAATAGAGAATCAAGAAAAACATCAAACATTCTTAATAAGTATGCATTGAGTTAATACCATGTCAATACAAATACCATTTAAAATGGTTTAAGGGCATAGATGTATTATTTTTTAATAAAAATAAGCAGAAAAACATTATTTTTGCTTTAAATTTAAATCTAATATTTAATTTCTAAACACTGCGCTATCGACAAACCCTTTCCTTAGTATAATCTATGTTCAGGGTCGTAAAACCTTTGGAGGCTCATGATTGCAGAACTGTTCCCAAGTTTCTCTTCTTCTCCACGTTATCTTTTATAAACATTCCAGACCAGATGTAACCGCTCCTGCACCCTCCTTTTAGTGCTTTTGTGTGTACATGCATATATATACTTCTATCTTTCACAATAAACTTTAGACATCTCACTGGGCACTGACTTGTGTATTTCATTGAGGGGTTCCCTGGATCCAGACGGGTCAGCAGAATACGGGTGGAACACTGAGTAGACCAAAGGGGGTCTACCAAAAACAAGAAATCCTTACATCTACTTTATTGTTTTCTCAGGAGTTAGCAATCAGCTCACAGTAAGATTCATGGTTCATGGTCTACTTCCTGCTTCTGTTCTTGTTTGTTGTTAACAATGTTACACATTAAAGCTGAGCCTGCACACGCATCTTCTGTGTTCTTTATTCCGGACTCCTCAAACACCAAAACCCAAAACTCTGTGGTTATGATTATCTTTCACATAACAACTCTTAATAAATTCCATTAAATAAAAACGTATCTTACCTGATCGTTTCTGTCTGTGTTTTGGGAGAAAAGTGGATCGTTGCAGCTCTGAAACAAGAGACGACATGGAAAGTGCGAGACTGTGAGGATGATGTCCTGAAGCAGACAAATATTTCTTGCTGAGCTCTTAGAACAGATTGACAAGTGCATTGTGCTGACCGTGCTCTGACAAGTCAGTTGTACAATCTGTGTGTGTGTGGTTGTGTTTGGGTCGGTGTGTCTTAGCTTTAAAAAAAATTACAAAACAGTATAGCAAACATTAGAAATAAAAAAAATTTAAAAAGTACGGAATGAGATTCTAGACCTGCCAATGAATTCTGAGAGGTTTAAGGAGTAAACCTCAGTAAAAAAAAAAGAAAAGAAGTAGCTTATTGATCCATTTTAGTGATTGTTTTAAATGCTTTACGTACAAAGTATTACTGTTATGGGACATTTGGTTCCCATAAAGAGATCAGTTTCTGTCTATTGATTCTTTATATCAACTTTGAAACTCACCTGTTTGGGCTTAGTAGGTTTATCATCTCCACTGTTGTCACTGATGGAAAAATTACTGCCTGATTCAGGAGAGCTGGAACACTGTACAATAGCATATACACATTTAATTATTTCCCATGTATTCCTCTCAGCCAGGGTTGGGTACTGAAACCCGGTGCCAATATGGCAACAGTACCTTTGTAACCAGTATGTACTAGAACCGAATCAGAAAGCAGACACCTCAATTCGGTGCCACTTAAATGAGTGAAATGTTTGTCTGCTCAATTTATGAATCGGACGCAAGTGGACAAATGATACTCAACCCTTCTATCAACATAAGGACTATACAGATGTCTTACACACAATAGCTGTTTCTGTCAAATCTGAAACTTACCTGTTTTGTGGGATTATCTTCTTTAATATTTTCACCGGACGAAGACTTACTGCTTGATTCAGATGTAGTGGAACACTGTACAATGCCATACAAACAGGTGTGGTCAGAAGTTTACATACTGTATATTCCTCTGAACATCATAGTCATGGCAAATACTGTATGGCTTTCAATGATTATACCAAACTGAACTACGTGAACTTCCAACCACAATTGAACACGTTCAAAATCGATGTTAAAACAAGCATCCTCCCTCTTAAACTTGCTCAGTTTTACAAGCATACAAATAACTGTAAAACACTGTAAAATTGTGCTACCTTTGAGGATGACTTAAATGGGTTGATCTTCTGTATATACCCAATCATCATACCAGAGTTCTGCAATCACATGATTTACAAATAAATCAGCAAAATGAAGATATTGCTTTAGAAATTTTATATATTGATGCCACAAATGTGTGTTAATATTATTATGTGTGAAATATGATGCTAAATTTAGCAAATAAAAAAAAAAGAAAGAAAATCATGTACATGAATTGTAAACCGTGTCAGATACTTGGGTTACTAGGAGTGATCTAAATAATGTTGATGATGATGTCCTGCATCATTGTTGTAAATTATACAGTATGGATAGCCTAATATGCTTCTTTGGAAATTTTATACAGTATGTGTATAGATGATGTGGAAAAGCCCTTTTTAAAGCCTCCTCCACACTATATGTTTGTAAAAAAAAATTTTTACATTATATTACATTGTATAAAATCATGCTCAAATGCTAATAATATAGCAACAGCATTATACTACTTTGCAGATCTCTAGGCCATGAGCTTTGCATAGCAGTAATTAGTCAAATCATGGTCATGTTAGTGTCTTTCAACATGACAGGTGGACACTATTTCTAAACAGAGGCAGTCGTACAAACATGCTCAAATGAGTTTTGTGAAATATCCTGGAGCATATAGGTTGTGTTAGCTAGCTGGCAAATATTAGCAGTGAAGAGTAAGTATAATTATGATTTTTACAAAAATCCTTTCTAAAATGCTGTCAAATTAGTGCTTGTTTGCTAGCATTATTATTAAGGAAATTACACATTATACATCACAACTGGATTCACATTATATCAAAAGGAACGATAGATAGGGTTGCCACCTGTACCGGTTTTACCAAGACTATCCCTTTTTCTGTACAACATATCGCATTTCCCAGAACACATACTGGCTTTTTTTTTTATGGCTAATTCTATGCAACTATACACCTCACACCTTTAGGGCTTGAGCACTTACTGTAATTCCTCCCTCGGGTCTGCGCATGTTGAGTTCGCAAGTTATACTGTATATTACACAGACATTCATGTGTAAAAGAAAATGTTAGTGCCCACTCTTTTACTGTGTGTGTATATAAATAAACATAAATATCATCTGATCATAGCAGGTCTTAGTATTAGGCAAATACAACCACAGACAAACATCTTTTTTTTTTTTTCACCATACCATTTTATATATAAGCACTTGCATATAACAATATAAGTCTATAAAACAAGTACATATGAGATCTCATACTTCATCATTATTTTTTTCCCTGTTTAAAAAAATAATTAAAAAAATAAAAATAATAGTTTTAGATTAGATTTAAAGTGGATTTGAAAGTGTTTTTATATTTCAACATTACATACAAATTTACTGGAGTAAAATATGGACCATAACTTAAGTGATAACTTTTGGCATCATAAATTATACTAATGTCAATTCAATCCTACTGTCTAGCTCACAATACTCTTCATATAGTTTCCTCAACCCCAAGTAAAGATTAAACATGAAATCCTGGCTATTCTATGTCCTTTATATTATAGAATTCATTTGAAAATTTACTACACACATTTCAGTACCATAAAAAAAATCTATTTCTTTAACAAATTATTGTTAGGTGGATATTTGGATAGAACCCGCCTCCTGTGCTGATTAGCTAGCAGTATTTTTTGTCCTGCGCTCTGATTGGCTAGTTGGTTCACGTTGACGTGCAGTCTGGCGAATCCGGAAGCGCTGTTTGCTGACACACGGGTGGGGTAACGTAACGCCCTTGTATGCCCTACAGCTCAGGCGTGAATGCGACGAATACCGGAGTTTCTAAACGGTGATTTTAAGGTAACGGGTATCTGTAGGCGTTCAAAAATGATTAATAAAGTTGCTGTTGGGTCGCACATTAGCGGTATGTTGACACACACAGACAAAACGGCTTCCGCGCAAACATTATGTTTTTCATGTAACACTGTGTACAGCTTGACGTTATTGTATAAAGTCAATCAGGCTCCTCACTTTCCGCGTGACTAGTTTGTCTACGAAAGTGATTAGCTAAAAAAGAACGAGACGAAATAAAACTAACCTTTTAATGGTGCACAAATCCGTGTTGTTCATGAAGTTTTGTTTGAGCTTAGTGATTCCGGAACATTTGGGAAAGCAGTGACTTTTGGTTGGAGAAGCCTGAAGTCCGACCTCCACACGTCACTTCTGCTCCTTAATCATTGGAGAATGTAGGACTAAAGTACAGTATTATACAGCACGAGACAGTGTCTGGGTCATTCTACAAAAATGGTGGAATGTGGACTGTCACTTACTGTAGTTCTGCTGATGACAAAATCAATTAGCATAGACAAGTTGTAAATACTTCCAAGGATGAAATGTTTTTTTTTTTTTTTACTTCAATATTTTTAAGTAGATGTTCAATATCTATAGTAATTCTTGCCTTTTAAAGGCCAAGTTCATGGAAATGTTTTTTCACTATGATCATACATGGAAGTGGGACCTTTTTTTATCTAAAGATTTTATTATTTAATTTTTTCATGAAATTAATCATAATATTCACATTAATAACATCAACATCCTATAAAATAATTGAAACACTAAAATCAGAAAACAATAATTGATTATAAGTAATATTCTGAAATAAATAGAAGTCACCCCAAACTATGTCCTTTGTGTTACTGTTACACAAAAAGAGTTACTTGGAAATACATTTGAAGATTTTAAATTGTTCCTGTGTCAGGGATCACTAGATGAGGAGCACTGGAGAAATGCAAAAGGTGTCTCTCGCTTCATTTGTTTATAAATATCAATTTATTTTGCTTTTTTTTTTTACCTGAAGGTTTAACATCCAACATCTGTGTTACTCATTTTGTAATCATGAATTTCAAAATGTTGGACTTAAAACCTGATTACTAATAGTGATTCGATCCCCATAGGCTCCAATGTTAAAATACCCAGTTTTATAACAGAACTAAACATGTTTGTAGCGTGGTATGAAAAAAAAATGCTTGATTTCCTATTCATGACAAATACAATACAGTATACAGGGATGAATTTTTATGTATCAGTTAAAATAAGCCATAAAGTTACACATAATTAGATTGTTCCATCTCTGTGCCTCCTGGCACATCAAGAAACAGATAATACGCTGCCATTTCTGTGGGAGTTATTTACATGGGCCAGGTCGACACCTGATTGCATCTGAGCACTTTGGGGTGAAGGACCTTGCTCAAGTGTCCATCAGCGGCAACCCAGCAGAATTGGGGCTCAAACCAGGGATCATTTTGTCCATAGTCTAACACTTTAACCACAGAGCCATCTCTGCAAATACTATACCCCCTGCCACCATATCTGATGACCCATCAGTTCTATCAAAGAAGGGGCTCGGGTCAATACTGAACTGCTCCCCTCACACACATATCTCATGTTAACAGGTTCCACTGCACTGATCAGCTCGCTCCTGCATTCAATGACATTTTCAACACTTCAGTGAAGATATGCTACCGAACAACTCTACTTCTGTGTGTACAGTATATTTAGCATAGATTTATTGTATATACTGTATATATATAGGTATTTTTTAGTTTTAAGCTTTATTGTATATTTGTAACAGTTTGCAACACATTAATAACACAAAGTTCTTGTATGTTAAAACCTACGCAGCAATAAATCTACTTCAAATACTGATTCTGAATAAACTATTATGAAGATGATAAACACTGACATTCCACTATGACTCAGGAATATAAGTAAATAATAATTAAACAAAAATAAAATAATTTGCAGATAAAAAAAAGTTATATCATAATATACAAACAATATGGTATTTTTATTTTATTTTATGTTATTTGCACTCAAATGTGTAAATTAATTTTTGTATTGAACTCTAGGCTTAACACGAGCAAACAATTCAGTAACACAGCTACATCATAAGGCATGTGTACTTTTGGTCCCTGCCTATTTTTTCAGTCTTTGTTATATATAGTACTATACAGATTACAGATAAGAAGAGAAGACTACAGAAGTTGGCATTGTGTTTACTATAAATAGAATTTCTCATTGAGGAAGTGATTATTAAAACAAGAACTAAACTCCACAAAGAAGATGGAAACCAAAACTCAACCAGAGAAGATGTTTAGGTCAAGTACTGTAGATACAGTAGGTTACATAAAACTGTATTAAGTGCTCCACTCAAAAAGAAAAAGTGAAGACACTTTTTATTCCCACATTTTCATTCTTATTTTATACTGACATTTAATAATTTTTGGTCTGCGACTTCCCCTTCTCAGATCTCTTCTTAAAATAATGCACTATTATACAACAACAGAAGGAACTGGGTCACACTTTTCCAGCATGCGCAACATGTGACCTGCCATAGATATCGCTTAACCTAGAAACTAGATAAAGTTTGCACTGTTCTAAATTGTTTATTTATCCACCTCCTGTTCTAAACTTGTCCAGTAGCCTCCATTAGCTGTTCTCGTATGGAATTGAGTGACACTAACCCTTCATGCAGGAGCTTAGCTAACATATTCACTTGCGTTGTAACCTCCTTCTTGCAGCCCTTCTTCATTTCCTTGGAATCCTTGCTGAAGTAATTGTCCATGCCTTTGCACACACTGTTCAGAGCATTTGTAGACTTCTCCACAACGTTCTCTGCCTGCTCTACTGGCTCTCCAACAAGGCTGATGGTCTGAAGCGCACGGCGTACCTCCCAGTCACCAGCGTAGTAATTATTACGCCGTAGAAGAGGGTGGATGCGCAGTCGGTGCACACCCTCAGCCACAAATCTCAGGCAGCGCCGTAGTTCCACTAGTCGGGTCTCGTAGTCCTGCACCACCACCTCAATCTTCTTACGATCCTGGATGAGGAGTATAGTAAATAGCAAAAAGTAAATGGTTTTGCAGTAATATGAAACAAAATTAAATAGAAAACTGAACTGATCTTCTAGAGCGTCAAAATCTGATTTACTGATATAAAAGCAGGAGTACGGTTCATTTTTTTGTAGTTGCTTTGCAGGTTCCGTCACAATCAGAAAGAAAATCTTACAGTATTTGAGAACTAGCAGTTTTTTTCTGTGTTCCTGTTTCAATAGTCAAGACTTCATGAGTTAAAATATATATGTATTTACAGAAGATTTTGTAATGCATCTGGATAAAGAACCTTAGTCGAAAATATTTCAATAGTTTTGTGATTACAAAAGTAGAACGTGATGTTACTGTTTAATGAAAAAAAAAAATTAGAAAACTTGTAGGCAGGTGAAAAGTCATCTTATTGATCACTACTGAAAACATGACATTCAAGTGTTTGATCGGAAACAAGAAATGAAAAAAAGAAATAAATAAAAAATTTCAGGCAAAGGTAATGAACCAAAGCATAAAACTTACGTTCATGTCGTGGACGTTGTCTGATATGGAGGCCGAAGCTGCTGCGATTCCACCCGCTGTTGCTATGCCCAACCCAACAGCAGACACAATTAGCGAAGCCCCAAATGTGACGGGTGCCAGTGCCAGGCCAGCGATGGCTGTTACACCACCTACAGCTGTGGTTGTTCCACCTGTGATGTTGGCAATTTTAGAATTGCGGTGGAAGTTGCTGATGTTCTCGCCGATGGCGTACAGGCGCAGCACATGCTGGTAAAGGACTTCGGCTTGCTCAATGAAAATTTTATAGAAAACTCTGAGACCATGGTGGACTTTGTCAGCAATCTCAGTGAAAGATCTGAGCAGGAGAGAAGCAAGTATGGGTTGAATTTCTGTTTTTGAATATAATTTATCATGTTCTGTTCAATAGTTAATAATAGTTTCCCATATGCACAGGCCAACTGTTTTAGTTTTTTTTATCTTTTGAAACACCCAGTATGAACATTATTATCCTACATTAATTTCAGTTATTAGTAATGTTTCCATCAGTTATGGGTCCAGACACATAAAGCACCTTTGGATAATTAGTGTCCTTTAAATGAAAAAAAAAAAAAAAAAACTTAAAAATTGTGAAGCATTTACTTAGTTTCATCTTCAATTTCACTGATTTCCTCATCTGATGGCAGCTCATCCCATACTGAAAAATAGAATGAATTGTGTGAATAACAGTGCCGATTAGGACTTAACTGTTTGTAAGTGTTTAAGGTGAAAGATTGAGATTTTGAAATACTAATGAAAGCTCACATTCTACTGTGTTCCACCACTCCATCAGACTGTCTGTGTCCTGAAATTGAAACCAAAAAAGAGGAATTAGAAGCTACAGCCATTTCACTATGCACCTTCTTTAAGGTCTACAGTACAGTGTTTATCGTTCCCAAATTTCAGAGGCACGAGTGTTGCAGGCATCATCGCACGGCATTTCAAGAAGTTCAAATATACTATACTGTAGTGTAGCAGGTGTGTAGCAATAACTCTGGGCCTATACATAAGCAGTCTCATTGGGCCCCCTTTCTTCCTTGACTACTGTATACAACAATCTGTAGTGGTCTTTAGATTAGATTAGAATAGAAACCATTCATATACCGAATTTAATAAACAAAGATCTGTGACATGGCCATACATCTGCACCGTTTAACATCTCCTCATATTGTAGTACTGTAGTCTACAATTACTTTATGGTTAAATTCGTTTTGCTAATTTTGGTTTATTTAGGTATTTTTCATTCTAATGTTACGGGAAAAATGCAATCTTAGTTATCTAACACTTACAGTATATTGCCTTAATACCTATATATAGACAAAAAGAATCACATTCCTATCTATAGTTAAATGGTTTAAAAGCATGAAGGATTAAAATCAAGGCTGTTCAGCCTTGTTAATCTCAGGTACTGTAGTTTTTCACTACTTCCATTTACATGTAGCTGAAGCCCGTTCACCCCTACCAGCAGTCACAGGCAGTCTGCAGAAAATCTTCAAGCCAAATCCACACATTTCTCCAAAAATTGTTGGTAGTCGCATCTTATAATTGACATTAAGGAGTTGAAGAGGGGACAAACTTTGTGGAAATGTCTCGGAATAGTATAAAGTATATTGTAATCAGGTGCAAGATCTCACTTTCAAATTCAGCTGTGAGATCGTTGTCACATTTCCTTGTCAGTTCCTGGCATGTTGTATTAATCTGCATGTCTGTCATATTTGGTAGCTTCGGAATGGGTGCAAATGTTTCGCATATGGCTACTGTACATTGACCTCACGTCATAGCCATTGTCAAGTTATAATGCTATCCAATGAAACAAAAAATATTAGAGATTAGAGAAAATTGATTCAGTTACCTATCAAAATGTTTTTTTTTTTAATAATATTTTTATTTATATATGTTTGCATTTTAGGTTGTAAAATGTTGCAACTTCTCTATAATCCTGCAGGTGGCGCACCTACTGTATTCATACATTGGCAGACAGCACAGCATCCTGTGTGGTAGGAGCAGATTAGAATGAGCTTATTTTAGAATTGCAAAACATCCAGATATCAAATCAGGATATTTACAGAAAAAAATGTAATACTAACAGAACTGCAATACAAATTAGATCTATTTTACAGTAGTTCAGCCTTGAACACAGTCAGCCTGTCCGAGCTAATTTTGAAGCTTAACCAGCTTGGCATCAGTACTTTCTCACAAACAGACCATAGTCAGTCAGATTGGAGAAGCTCACTTCTGCCAGTCTCACCCCCAACACTAGAGTCCCCATGGAATGCCTACTGCTCCCTCCATCCATGGCTAGCTGTGCATGCCTCCAACAATTTTGCAGATAAGACCACAGTGCTTGGTAACACTGAATCAGCATGTAGACAGGATCTCCAGCTCCCAGTGGCATGACACTGTATGAGGACAATAACCTGGAACTCAATACCAGGAAATTAAAGGAGGCTACTTCAGAGGTGCTGGGAATAACACTCACAAGCCTATTCTCACAAACAGAGTTGCTATCAAATGTGTAGCAAGCTTTATGTTTTTCTGAGTCCACATCTCCAAGGATCTCCTGGTCGCTGAACTCTATATATATATACACATTTTTTTTCCTGGTAAAAAAGACGTGACATTGCCCTTATTTTCAGAGGAATTCTGAGATTCTTGTGATCTTTTACTGCTGTACGTTTTAGAGTACGTCACCAACTACCTCAACACCTACAGACCGCAAAGTACTTTAGAGGGTGGTGAAATGGTGAAACTGCCCAACAAACCACTGGCCCTCAACTACCCAACTACCGCGAACATTTACAAGAAAAGCTTCCTGCAGAGGGTGAAGAGCATTACTGTATCAAGGACACAGACACACATCACTCTAATTATAGACTAAACACCCACCTCCCATCAGGAATGTGCTACTGGTGCCTTAGCACTCACACTAGGGGGGACTAAAAAAAAGTTTTCTTACCTGTGGTTGTTTCCATACCGAACAGCTGATCATACCCCCGTTACATTTACTGCATTGCTTATTAACTTTGTTTTTCTTTTATATCTGCACAGAACTTAAAATGCTGACTTTGCACTATTTATATTTGATCTATTCTTTATGGGGAGAACATGCATACTGCATGCTCACAGAACCGAGGTGGGAATCGAACCCTCAACCCTTGAGGTGTAAGGCCACAGTGGTAACCACTATTTAACCATGGCGCCATTTCATTTGTACATACTGTACATATATAAATACATACCACATATGTATTTTATTTATAATAATTACATCACTTCCTGTACATAAGACATCCATACCCCTGTATCACCCCTATAGCTGTAAATCTTCGTTTGTAAATAGGCCACATATGCACTTCATTTCAAATGCATTCTGTACGCGTCCTTTGTATAATGGACTATAAAGTTCAATCTAATCTAATCTGATCTCATTTATTTTGTATATGTGCTGACCAGCTAGCTGGCTAAAAAACTCACCCCTTCCTCTTCCTCCTTCACTCCCTCCAATTCGTCATTATCGTCCGGTGCTCTTGCCCGTCTCACATCCATCTGGGATGACATCCACTCAGCCTGAAAAGATATATAGAGAATTGCACCAGTTTAGCATGAAGTTAGCCAAAAAATATATATATATATATCATGAATTGACATGCTTAGAGGCCAATATAAAAAACACTTTTTCCCTAGTCAGTATTTTTAAATCAATGATAATAGCACTCATTTCATTGTTACTTCGCTTCAGAATTTAAATGCAATCATTTATTTTACCAGACGCTGCATGGAGGGCGTGTCACATGCAAAAGTAACAAAAACCTTTTACACACAGTCACAAAGCACTTTAATATGCGAAGCGTTTCATTGTGCAAGGTGAAAATATTTTAAGCTCGTCAAGCTGGTTTAAGCACATATAGGAGAGCCAAAAGGCATAACGCAGCTGCATAATCTCTCTAGATAAACAAAACAGGTGGAAACTGAGAGCAGTAATAACAACAGGCCCTGCAATCAAACTCCGTCGTCTCGATGTTTTGCAATACTGACTGCTAACAAGGAAGCACATTTATCATAGTTCGTTAGATGTGCATCAAGACTAACTAACTGATATGTGTTTAAAGTAAGGGTGGGTGTGATAATACCTTAGCTGCTTCTGAAAGGTAGAAATTACCAGAGGTAGCACCTGGTGGTTCAACGTCTTCAGGAAAAAGCATTTGGTCCTTGGCCTTGAGGGAGGAAGACGAAAAGTGTATTTAAACTTAAGGTAATAAAATAAGCAATGATGGTCAATTTGGCACCATGTGGTATAAAACACACTACATCTAGTGCTTTGCAGCTCTTTAGCACTGAGCCTCTCACTGTAATATCTAATAAAAAAGATGCTGTGTGATGTTTAATTTAGTCAAGACCCTTTTTGGCGTGAATCCCTAAATTTAATCTTGGCAGCTCTAAAAATAATCATAATAATGATGCATTATTATTTTTTTTATTTTTCATTTAATTCTTTGCCATTTCTGTTCAATCTGCTTAGCGATGCAGGATTTAACTGCTTAAGGTTAAGTTTTTTTTTTTTTTTTTTTTTTTTTTAAGCAAACCATGAGACAGACAGAAATTTACAGAGTGGAATTTCACTTGCCTCCAAGGGAGGGGAGGAGGAGGAATTAAGCGCTGCATGCAAACTGAAAAAAAAACATGTCCTCAGACATCAAGAAAAGCTCCGGTTATTAAAAACCAGTCCAGCCTTCTTGGCTATTTCAATAAGAAAAATTAAGGTAGTCAAGTTAGGGTTCTGTCATCCTTCTAAAATGGGGGTTTATCAATATATGGATAAGAAAAAGAGAAAGGATGGCCTCAGAGGATAGTCATGCTCATGATACAGTCGATAAACTGTGCCATCTTGGTACAAGCTGGCATCTTGCAATCTCTCTCTTTCTTTATAGTTTATCTGTGTAAATTGAAACGTGAACAAGTTAGAGCTGAAGTAGTAATAATTTGCTAAAAATCTGTTCTGATTTAATGTTAATCAGCTTATATAGTGCCATGAAATTTAACATTTGGTTGCCAGATATTGCTTTTTATGTCACATTGTAGAGAAAGTGTCTGTCTGTGGTTCGCATGCTTTTGTTATCTTGTTGAAATTTAACATGGTAACATGTTTTTGCCTTGACACATACATCTTAATATAAGCCAACCTTAAAAGTAATGTGTCATTAATATTACCAAGCCCAGCTAGGCAAAATGCCTCAGCAATAGGCCAGGAAGCAGAACAAAATGAGAAAAGGAGCAATTTGAAGCAGGTGTGAAGACCACGTACAGTAGATATAGGCTAATGACCAGCATACTCTACTGTATATTTAATTTTATTTAAAAAAATAATAATAAGTTTTTTAAAAAGTTAGCATTAATTAAAGTATATTTACAAATATATTAATAATAAAATAATAATTACTGTTAATAGTAGGGTATTATTAGCAAGACACTATCCATGTTACATTCTGATTAGAGGCTGAACCCCTGTAATGTTGTGAGCATTTTTGTCATTTCAATGAAGCCTGTGTGTGACTTTATTTGGCAGATATGCTTTTTTCAGTTTCTCTGTCTTTAAATTCTAAAAATACAAACATCAATTACTTACTAAGAGATAGACAAAAAAGACAACATGGGGAATAAAAACACAACTGAAGAGGTACCATAGTATACTTTTCCTTCCAGTCTTCCTCCACAATGTCTCCTGCTTTAAAAAGATCTGCTCCTTTCTCTGCTTTATTTAAGCCCTATATATTGAAAAAAAAAAAAAAAACAATTGATGCATGCAATTTATTCAGCACGGCCTTTATCTATCTTAACAGCAATTACCTTTGACTCGCTTTGAATTATTGGGGAAATGCTTTGTACAGGAGATTTTCTCATCTATGACAAACGAAATATTTGTTTAATCATGAGAAAATCATCAAAAACAAATCACAGTGTGTAAAATGTTAAGGTTTACATACCTGATTATAATGTTCAAATATACCAGAGTCTGACCCATTAATGTCACTGGCTTTAAACAGATCAGCACCTTTCTCTGAGGTGTAATTCTCCAGCGTACCCTGAAGACAATTTTTAAAACAAAATTTGAAAACTATTTGTCATGTCATGAACAAACAAAAGCAGGTCTACATTCCAGAACAAAGCATTTCTGTACCTTTGAACCTTTCCGAGACGCATGAGGAAATGTGAATTTAATAGGTTTCTTCTGTAAATCCAACAAGAAAAACAACAAAATCACAAAGGAGTCATAGATAAGAAAAACATAAGTCTTCGAAGAAGACTTACGGATCGATAATCTTGTAATTCTTTTTCTTGTAAATCTTGTATTTTTCCACTGTCTGTAGATTTTGGAGAGAATGGATCATCTCCATACTCTGCCTAAGCAATGAAAAATATAAAAAATGGATTCTAATGCAAAACATTTTTCATAATTTCATTTAAGAAGTGAAACTCTAGATTCTAAATTATTCTAGATTCATTTCACATCAAGTTCAATATTTCAAGTCTTTTTTTTTTCTATTTTGATTATTATGGTTTACAGCACAAAAATCCAGTATCTCAAATTATTGACCAAATATTGAGTGTATAAATTAACATAATTTTCTGAATTTCTGACTTTTTGATTTTTGATATATAAGGAAATATTCTAAGTTACTGGTTATTTTATTTTCCTTAACTAGTTTATAAGCTGTCATCATCAAAATTAAAAGAAAAAAAGCCTTGAAATATGTGTGTAACTGAATCTAGCATATATAGAAACTTTTAAAATATTTTTTCCATGATATAATTTTTTTAGATGCATTATAAATAAAATAAACAAAAGTATAAGAGAATGTAAAACAGTATAACCTTCAGGTCTCTTTGAATTATTGGTGAAACTCTTTGTACAGGAGACTTCATCTGGGACAAATTAAAATTCATTAAAATTTTACATACATCATCAAAAAAAAACATTAATTACAAACAAAAAGTTTTTAAGTTTACATACCTGACTATAATTTTCTGAATCACTGATTTCTGACCCATTAATGTCACTGGCTTTAAACAAATCAGCACCTTTCTCTGTGGTATAATTCTCCAGTGTACCCTAAAGACCATTTTTAAAACAAAATTTGAAAAGATTTATGTACATCATCAACCAACAAAAGCAGGTCTACATTCTAGAACAAATCATTACCTTTGATCCTTTCCGAGACGCATGAGGAAATGTGAATTTAATAGGTTTCTTCTGTAAATCCAACAACAACAAAATCACAAAGGAGTCATAAACAAGGATAAAAGGAAGATAAGTCTTAGGGACTTACTGGTCGATAGTCTTGAAATTCTGGTATTTTTCCACTGCTGTCTGAAGATTTTGGAGAAAATGGATCATCTTCATATTCTGCCTAAGCATTAAAACATACAAAAAAGGGGGGGTTCTAATGCAAAGCACAATATCAAAGCGTTTGTTGTTTTAATGCTAAATCTTTTTTATATTTTTTTTTTCAAAAAGTGAAACTCTAGATTATAGATTATTCTAGATTCAGTACACACCAAGCTTTTTTTTTTTGATGATTATGGTTTACAGTACAAAAGTCCAGCATAAAAAATTATTGACCAAGTATTATGTGTATAAATTAACATAATTTTCTGAATTTCTGCATTACAAATAATTTTTCATTGATCTTAGGAAATATTCTGAGTTTCTAGATTTTTTTTCATTTTCAATAGCTAAAAAACTGTAATTATGAAAATTTCAAGAGAAAGTCTTGAAATATTCTGTTTTATGTAACGAGTTTTTTTTTTCATGATATTCAGAATTTTTGTAAATACAAATATATAACAGAATATAAAACAGTATAACCTTTGAGTCTCTTCGAATTGGTGAAACCCTTTGTACAGGAGACTTCCTCATCTGGGACAAAATAAACAATTTTATTTTACATATATCATCATAATTAATACATAATTAATTACAAATATAAATCACAGATTAAAACTTTAGTTTACATACCTGACTATAGTCTTCAGATACACAGATTTCTGACCCCTTAATGTCACTGGCTTTAAACAAATCAGCTCCTTTCACTGGGGTATAATTCTCCAGTGTACCCTAAAGACAATTTTTAAAACAAAATTTGAAAAGATTTATGTACGTCATAAACAAACGAAAGCAGGTCTACATTCTAGAGCAAATCATTACCTTTGATCCTTTTCGTGACACATGAGGAAATGTGAATTTTATAGGTTTATTCTGTAAAACAAACATAACCAACATAATCACAAATAAGTCATTAACAGGGATAAGAGGAGGATAAATGTTAGGGACTTACTGGTCGATAATCTTGTAATTCTTGCATTTTTCCACTGCTGTCTGAAGATTTTGGAGAGAACGGATCATGGCCATACTGTGCCTAAGCATTGTAACACAAAAAAAGGGTTCTAATGAGAAACAGAATACTAAAACTTTCTGCTAATTTCTTTTCAAGCACAATATGCAGTACAGTATGTACTTATATGTAAAGAGAGCACAATGAACTACTGCACTATAATACAGTATGTACACATAGGTGAGCAGAGAAACTGTAATTTTTTATTTACACTCATGTTTTTCCTCAAAAACAGATTATGTAAACAACCATGTTTAATCAAAACTGAACTTAATTACAAAAAAAAATATTTATACAAGATACAAATATTAGTGAAATATTTCAACTTTTTTTTGTTGTTGTTGTTGTTTTTTGTTTTCATTATAATTATTATGGCTTACAGCTAAATAAAAAAACACAGTATCTCAAATCATTAGAATATTTAATTTTGCATGTGAGGAAGTTATTATCCATACAGTCTAACTACCACATGTCTAGTTCTGCACATGCTACCATTTTCATGGGGAAGATATACTGTAGTAAATGACTTAATAGTTCTTAATCACTGAGGCATTGTTCTGTGCTGTCTGTTCACAAGATGCTGAATCCAAGCATATTCATGGAAAGATGAATGGGAAGGAAAGGTTTGGTTGGAAACAGTGCACACGCAACAGGAAATGTGTCAGGCAAACCCAAATCAGGAGCTTGGGAGAACAAGGACTCACCGAACAAAGAAGACAAGGAGTGACAAGTGAGTCTGGAGTCAGTGCACCAAACGCCATCATGCACCAAGATCTTCAGGAAATAAACTACAACTGTTGAATTCCTACTGTCAAGCCACTCCTGAACCAGAGACAATATCTGCAGTGTCTGACCTTGGCTAAGGAGAAAAAGAACTGGACCCTTGTTCAGTGGTCCAAAGTCCTCTTTTTAGATGAATGTAAATTGTGCATTTCACGTCTGAAGGAAGAGTGAAGAGGCACACAGTTGGTGATATTTTGGTTTGTCATGTCATTTGCTGGTGTTGATCCTTGGTGTTTTATCAAAGTTAACACAGCCATCTACTGTACCACAAGAATTTTGAACACTTCATGCCTCCATCTGCTGACAAGCTTCATGATGATTTATTTTTTAGTATGCCTTCTGAGAGTACCAAAAGTACCACTAACATGTTGCTGACCATAATATTACTTGTCTTGACTGGCCAGCCAACTCACCTGAACTGAATCCCATAGAGAAATCGAGCAAGATAAGAAACACCGGAACCAACAAGACAGATGAGTTAAAGGCTGATATTAAAGCAACCTGGTCTTCAATATTTGTGCTAAAGGAGCAGCGACCAAGCATTGAAAGCATAAATTAACATAATTTTCACAATTTTTGTGCTGTAATAAATTTTTTTCCCCTTAGCTTTAAGCTGTAATCATCAAATTTAAAAGGAAAAAGACTTAATATACTGTATATTATTTATAATGTTTTCAGAATATTATTATTTTTTGAGATGCACTATAAATAGAATAAACAAATATAAAATAACAGAAGATGAAACCGTATAACCTATAAGTCTCTCTGAATTATTGGTGAAACCCTTACACAGGAGACTTCCATATCAATAACAAATGAAATTATCGTTTACATTTAAATCCTGAGAAAAACAACAATTACAAATACAAATCCCAAATAATAAAAAGTTCACGTACCTGAATGTAATCTTCAGATACACCGATTTCTGACCCCTTAATGTCACTGGCTTTAAACAAATCAGCTCCTTTCTCTGGGGTATAATTCTCCAGGGCACCCTGAAAGGAATTTTTTTAAAATATTTGTGTATTTCATGAACATCCAGAAGCAGGTCTACATTTCAGAACGAAGCAGTTCTGTACCTTCGATCCTTTCCGTGATGCATGGTGAAATGTGAATTTAATAGGTTTCTTCTGTAAAACAAACAACAACAAAATCACAAAGAAGTCATTAACTGGAGTAAGAGGAGGATAAGTGCTAGGGACTTACAGGTCGACAGTCTTGCAATTCTTGTATTTTTCCACTGCTGTCTGAAGATTTTGGAGAGAACGGATCATCTTCATATTCTGCCTAAGCATTAAAACATACAAATAAAGGGTTAATGCGGTTCCGTTTCAGACTATAAAATAAATAATACTTATAGTTTAACTAAATAAACAGTTTTTAAGAAATTTGAATGCATCTTGATTCTACCATAACTGTATCTGATTTTCCTGTCTCTTTATCAATTCAGATTCAGTTCTCTGGCTTTACTTATTTTGGTGTAAATATCTATTCTTCTCTTAGTCTTATCTGTAAGCCTAACTTTAATGATATGCTACAAAGAATTAGGAAAATGCAGAGGTGGTCTTCTTTACAGGTCTCTCTCTGTAGTAGGATATCGATATTGAAAATGAATATTCTACCCCAAATTCAATTTCTGTTCTCTGCTGTATCGCTCTCTCCTCAACCACAAATTTTTTTTTTAAAGACATTGTACAGCACAAATTTCACATGGCGTGGTAAAATACCCAAAATTCATCTGACAACGCTGCAGTTGCTGTTCCTAATTTGAAGTTGTAAGTTGGTTCTAATATAAAACATAATACTAAAGTTTTTTGCTAAATTCTTATCAAGCACAATATGTACTGTATATGTAATCAGAGTACAATGAACTACTTCACTAAACAGTAGTACGTACATATACATCAGCAGAGAAGCGTCGATGTTTACTCTCCGCTCTTATGTTTTCCTACAAAAACAGAAAATGCAAACAGCCATGTTTAATCAAAACTTAAATATTACACAAAACTTTATATATACTGTTTAGGAACGCCTTTAGTAACTGTATATATACTGTAGTAGACAATGTACCCCTCATGTAAAGGGTTTTCCAAGGCCAACGCACATTGATATTCTCCTATATAAGGCATTATGTGGATACCTGGCTATTACACCAACGTGTGGTTCTTCCCCAAACACTACCACAAGTGACTGATTTCTTTTTACTACAACTAACAAGCCATGTTGCAGAATGAAAATACTCTTTACAAAACAAGGTCAGGGTTTGCCAGTATTGTTGTGAAAGAACATTTATGGCCTACTTGGTGCATAACCTTAAGCTTACTGAACATGTTTGAGACAAATAGGAACTGTTTGCCAGGACTTTTTTGTCCAACATCTGTGCACAACCTCACTTAGGCTACTGTGGCTGAATGGGCAAAGCCCCACAGCCATGCACCAAAAATCGAGTGGAAAGTGCAGAAGTTTGCCAGTGACATGTTGTCATCATGGCCAGGTGTCCACATAATTTCGGCAATATACACTCTTCACAATAAGTTAGGGTTATTGTGAGAGACTCGGTGGATGTCATACATATGGTGTTTGTTTCACTTCAGACATTTTTTGGGATAGAGAGGCAATTGTATTGGGGTGATGGACACACCTCATTTTGTGTTTTCCATGTAATGGTCTCATTGTGTGCAGGTGTGCCTTATATTGGGGCCAATACCAAAAGACAACCCTTTTCAATGTATCATCAATTTCAATATTCTGTGTGTAAAAAAATCTGGTATTGTCAGTAAGTCATTCCAAGTTCATCATTCAAACAGCCATGAACACACGACGTCACTTAACGGACAAGCAGCGCCGCCTGGCCATGGAGCGCCTTCGGGTCGGTGACAGACAGTCAAATGTTGCTCGTGAACTTGGTGTATCTCAAAGTGTCATCAACAGACTTGCATCAAGACACAGAACTAATGGCAAAGTTCATGACAGACCCAGGAGTGAAGCCCCAAGAGTGACAGACCGCAATGATGAGCAGTACCTAAGGACCTATGCACTCAGACACTGTTATGCAACTACCACACAGCTGCAGGCCCGTTTACGAGATGTGAGGGGTACTAGGGTTTCCAGACAAACCATTTGCAACCGACCCCAACCCTTTGGCTTGAATGGCAGACGACTGTTGCAGGTGACTCCACTGACACCAAGATACTGCCTTGAATGTTTGCAGTGGGCACAAGACCATGTGACCTGGACAATGCAGCAGTGGTCTACCGTCCTGTTCACTGATGAGTGTCAGGTCACCGTTGCTGGAGAAGGTGAGGTGAGCGATACATGGTCCCCAGGGTTTGCTTTGGTGGAGGAGGTTCAACAGTCTGGGCAGGCATCACCAGTCAGCGCAAAACTGATTTGGTTATTGTAGACGGCTCAGTTCTTACCTCAGAGACATCATAGAACCCATCATCATCCCCTAATTCCCCCAATGAAATTTCTGTTCATGGAAGATGATGCTCCACCACATCATGGCAGAATTGTCACAGCTCGACTTCAGGAAGTTGGAGTGCCTCATATGGTATGGCCATCTATGTCCCCTGATCTGAACCCCACAGAGCACGTCTGGAACCAGTTGAAGCAGAGACTGGATGATCGTACCCGACTCCCACGTGACCTGGCAGAACTGCGTGTAGCACTTGTGGAAAAGTGGAACGCATTGCCTCAGAACAACATCATGAGGCTAGTGAGGAGCATGAGACGTCGCTGTCAAGCTGTCATTGCGGCAAATGGTGCAAACACCCGCTACTGACATTGTCCATTTTTATTTGGGACTATACTTGTTATTGTCTAAATTTTTGGGGTAATAAATATTAAACTAATGAAAATGCTGTTTCTACTAGTACATTATTAGGAATATCAAAGGGAACTTTTATTTATTTTACTAAAATTCAGAGCAACCATGTAAATAACAATAGCCCTAACTTATTGTAAGTAGTGTAGCGTATAAATATTTGGAGATGTTACGTTAAACTACCTTTGAGTCATCCAAAAAAGAAAACCCATTTGTTTTCTTCAGATCATCATCAATATAATCCTATAAAAAAGTGTCTCAGTTAATTTACACTTAAAACAACATACAGTACAGCGATTACACAGTACAGGAAAAATTTCATGTTTACTACATTAAAACCAACTTACCATGGATAGCCTGTGAGACATGGAGGGTTTGAATGGTTTGAATTTCAGAGGTTCCTTCTGTGAAAAAGAAATTTTCCATTATAATACAAAAGAAAAAAAACACTACAGTGTAACACAATATAAAAAGTCAAGAAAATAAATACCGGTCTGCAGTCTTTCATTACTGGCTCTTTCTGTTCGCTGTTCTGTAGTTTGTCTTCATATGACCCCTGAATCCGTTCATTCTGTGGAAATTTGCATTAAAGCAACAAGCAGACATAACTTAAACTTCCTGAAAAGTGAGATGTCACACAAATAACCTAATTACCATGAAATCATGAATGCATACAGTACATTATTTACCTACAGTAATTAATAACAGACTAGTCTGCTGTTTTATCTTGATCAGGGTCTCAGTTAATTCAGTCCATAAATAGGCATATGGGTTGGGTGGAACATTCCTATGTACCACAAGCTAGAAATCTTAGTTTTACCTTTTTTAAAATGCAAAAGTGGATAAAGTTTATTTACAGTATATACTAAAGTTAATTTTCATTTAAAAGAATTCATTAAGGCAGTCATGCACTACACGTCATCCTGTGGCAATTCCACCATTTCTTGAGGCAAATTAAAATAAAATAAGCATAAGAATGCTAGGCAAGATCTAGGGAAGTTCTCTGATTCTGGTTAGCCGGTTAGCTAAAGTGATGCATAGCAGACATCAAGCTTTTTGACATCTGCAATGCATGATTTTATGGCTAGTAATTTTAACTGATGATTTACATAGAAATTTACAGTGAAATCTAGCTTTGGAGATCAAAACTGCTTTTTTGTACCAGCAAAACTGCATTTTTGTACCAGCAAACATGTTTATTCATGTTAATTTTGACATTTTAACATGGGATCTATGGGGATTGACTGACATTTGGAAATACAGTGAAACCTCTGATTGCGAGCATTCCTCTGATTGCGAGCATTAACCCAGTTTGCGAGCATTCCTCAAAACTTGAAAAAGAAGCGTGTCTTGAGTTACGAGTGTCAAGTATCGTCCTGTATCATGTATCGCGCATGCGCTTCTTGTTTTAACGCCGAGCATCACATGATCACAACTGAGCCAATAATTCTTCTCTCTCGCACGCTGTGAAATTGTGGGTAACCATCTCCTCTGCTCGGTCTTAGTGTCTCAACATCTTTTGTGAACACCCATGCGCGCTGTGTTTATTATAACACTGTGACAACATGTGTTTGCGTAAAGCATCTTTTATTTTGTGTTTGTATATATATATATATATATATATATATATATATATATATATATATATATGTTTGCGTGTGTGTGTGTGTATTTGTGTGTGCGCGTGTATGTGTGAAATTCGTCCTTTATATGCTCGTGTTTATTATAAGACACGTGTGCGCGCTCGCGTAAAGCAAAAGCAAGTCTCATTAGAGAGGTTAAAGATCCACTTTCTCTCTCAAATGCGCAAACACACTAACAGAAACATTTATTGTTTCACTTAAGTGTTTTGAAAAACACAAAGGTAACGTTAAGGTTGCAGGTTAATTTGTTAAATTTTTACTTTATATCTTGTATTAACTATTTTTATACTGTATATATACATTTTTTTTGTGTTGTGGATCAAATAATCTGAATTTTCATTATTTCTTATAGGGAAATTCGCTTAGATATATTAATGTTTTGATATACAAGCATTCTTCCGGAACGAATTATGCTCGCAATCCGATGTTCCACTGTAGCTCATAGTGATCATTTGAGGAACTTCACACTTTAGCACCTCCATATTGAACTTATTTTGTTAGACCCAGAGGTTGCCCCATTTTTAGACCTCAGAGCACAACCAACATCTATCTAAGTTTTTGGGAAGTGAGGTTACCCTCATGTGTAAATGAAGACAGGTAAACTCTACACAGACAGTTTGGAAACCATCACCGAACCATGGAGATGTAAAGAGGCTACACTTTCTTTTCTAATATTTCATACAGTAGTAGTTCAACAGCATTTTTTTATTATTAGTTTGATAAACAACAAGAATAGTCAATCGTTTGTCCTACATCTTAACTTTGCTATGTTTCTAAGTTTTGTAAGTGATATGTGTTATGGAAAGATCACAGGACAAACCTCAGAGTCTTTCAGAAAAGGTGATCCATTTTCTAAAACGTCACCAAGAGAGTTTTTCTGGACAAAGAAGAAAGAGATTTAGACAGAGGCTCTTGCCTGAAAAGCGATACAAGTTCAGGAATTAATTTTGTTCATTAAACATATTTCAAACTTCAATCATCATCAATGAATTTACCTTGCTGCCTCGGTACTGCAAATGAGGAACTATGAATTTTGTCTTTTTGCCCTGTTAAGAATTAAGGCAATTATTATTCATTCATGCATATTAAAAACAAATGCATATGTATGATAACAGAAAGTGAATAAAACCTTGAAGGATTTGCTCCTCATTACTGTGTTCTGATCTTCTTGTTCAGGCAAAAAAATTCCGTCTGATGCGAGGGGCTACAGTATAATCAAAATGCACACTTATTACCAAGCTAATGAGATAGAGAATAAAAAAATGTGGAATTATATCCATTTTATATACAGTACATATGATAAATTATATCACCTTTGACCTCAAAGGTGAAGTATCACCATAGGCACCATTCACATTGTCAGGACCTTTTTCCTAAAGAAGAAAACAGATAATGGAAAACATACAGTTTTTCACTGTTTGACACAAGTAGTAAAAAAAAAAA
>JAAGKR010007464.1:0-36588 GCA_011419295.1 Clarias macrocephalus | reverse complement strand
CAAACAACAGGTGTCCCGCCTACTTGTTTTTCAATTGACTACATATCCAAGGCTATCCAAACCTGTACGTCAGTGTTACAGATACAGCTAGTTAATATGTACAGCTGGAACATAAATGCTAACAAAAGAAAATGATTCTCCGTTGTCTAGGTGAAATTGATTCCAGAAATTGATTCACAGCATCTGGACTTCCATTTTTGGTGTTGGCAAAAATTCAAGCAGCTTCTTCAGTTTAGGGTGGTAGTTGGGTAGGTTAGGGAGCCCAGATATATCCTCTAGACCACGGGTGACCAACCCTGGTTTTCAGGAGCCACAGACCTGCATGTTTTTCTGTTATCCCTGCACTCCTCACTGCTGATTACCTGGATGAGGTGTGTCCAGTCATTCAGAAGCTGGCGATACAAATTCTTTCTTTCCCCACTCCACCCTCATTTAAGATGGTATCTTCCAGGTTGTAATTGACTGAACATAACTGGTCCAGGTAATCAGCAGATAATTGGCTCTCATGTAGGGATGCAGCTCTCAAGGACCAGGGTTGGCCACCCTCAATCCAGACTGTTTCTTAACTTCTGAAATGTCGTTTAGAAATGTGATAATTATACCTCCTGCACTTCCCAGTGCCCCCAACCCCCTTAAGATTGGCCTTACTACTTGGCCTATTTAAGGAGCCTGGGGGCGCCATCAAACTTTTTCTAGTCTGAAGAGGCTGTCGGGCTTAGCAGTGAAACTTTTAGAACCAACAAAATGGAAGTTCTGTTGCCGTGACTAAACATCTTGAGACACTCACTAGAGAGTGGCAAAGAGACACAGCGCAAAGGGTGCAGAAACCTGTACGCCAACTAGTAGTTTAGCGGTGTAACTGCAGAGTGGCACAAGTTTATTTGTTGGTCCAGTGGTGGTGATTAAATGATTGAAGGCTCTGGTTTATTGACCAGAACATCTGGGATTCAAGACCCTTCATCATCACCGCCACCCTACTGTATCATAGCTGGCCCTGTGCGCGTACCCTCGGTTCTTAATGCTCCAGGTTATGCAAAGTTTTCTTCTTTAGTAACTTATAGCTTCAGTCCTGTCCAGACCTTCTAGCAAGCTAGTGACACATTGCATAGCTAAACTAAGGGGGAAAAAAACATACTGTCCATTAGAGTTTAAACAACCTGGGGATGAACTGGAAAACCAAGAGCGGACATTTTTACCAATTTCTTCAACATTTGACAGAAAAACTAAAGTGCCTGGATTAGTCAGGGATCTATGCAGGTCCAGTCAAGGGGAAACTGTAACGCTAGAACGTGCAGCGACATTCTGTTCCAACTTTGTGGCAACACGTTATAGTGTATATAATATTTACGGACTGTAAATAATGCAGTAGAGGTATCTCCTCATCGGGTGTGTGAGCCATTACTGCCTTTAGCCTAGCCTAATAAATAACGACTCGCCTTGCATATGCAAGTAATTATTTATCGCATTACGTTTCTCTCTCTGTCTCTTTGGCCCAAATCGTTTCAGCTCTACGGCATCCCCCTCCCTGTTCGTCAGTCAGGAGGCCAGACGGAGCTGCCGCGTGACGGTCGACACACTCGGCAGGAAAATTACACGTTTATAACGGAGAGAGACGGACGATTCGGGCTTAGCCGTCATGTCAACAGCTTTAAATCATCTCGCTGCTCTTTATTTTCACTCCAGTGAGACGTGCAGAGCGGCTCGCACGCCTGTTTAGTCTGTCTCTCCTTTTTTCGAGGCCATGCATGACTCCCCCTCCCCTAATTACTGTCCAGATATTTATGCTGTCTTAAGCACACAAATCAATATTTAAATTCTGACCATGAGAGAAAATAGAACATGTAAAGCTCTGCGTCAACACCAGGAATTCCTCAGTGTATGATATAAAATCAGAGCAGCACCATAAACGCATCTTTTCATTTTATTATAGCATTATTTATTTTCGATGGCTGTTGAACTGTACACTTGCTCATATAGCTTGGAGAGGTTACGGCTCATCATCAATGCTAGTCAGTGCCCTTGTTGCTAAATGAAGACAAACGTTTAATCAAGCATCAATGTTGGATTTCTTCATAGCTCGAATGCAGAAGGATCTAATACCGAATTTACATTCTGCATACAGGAGATTGTTAATACAGTAAATTATACAATTTGAGGTCAATATTCAAGAGCTGCATTGCAAGGCAGCCTCCTGATTAGGTAGAAGTTCCATTGCCGTTTGCACAGCACTTTCGTTCTTCACTTTAATACTGTAACCCTTCCTAAAGTTCATCACTTGTCCAAAGGCAGTGCAACACTGGCACTGTTTTGTGCGTTGTGTAATAGCGAATGTTTCTTGGTGTGCTTGTGTGATTTGGAAACGATCAGGGATCATCTCGTCCATCACTAATACAGCGCAGGATTGTCTTTTGTGGTCGGTTTGGCCTTCAGCAGGATCACAACGTCCCCATATCTGGGACATGTGTATATCCAAACTCGCACATTTTCATGAATTGGCCGATGCTTCGAAGGAAGTTTCTGTCGTCTTCTGTGTATTTGTTGAGGGAATTAAATCAGCCAGAGATCATTAACGTTGTGCTGTTTATTCCCTTCTTTTTTCCCGTACTCTGACTTTTTTTTTTTTTCTTTTCTCAGCTTCGGGCACTAACACTCACTGTACACACAGCACAGTGCTACACACATCGCACGTAGTAGAATGCAGTGGTGGCCAATGGACATTTGTTTCCATGCTTTGCAAAAAGTATCTTACGTCTCTGGCTTTTGGAAGGTTTAGCAGCTTTGATGGGGTGTGCATCAAAGACTGGATAAAAAGAACTGGATCATGTTCATGCAAGCATCCATGTTGGGTTTTTTTTTTTCATAGCTCGAATGCAGAAGGATCTAATAGTGAATTTACATTCTGCATACACGAAATTGTTAATACAGTAAATTATAAAATTTTAGGTGAATATTCAAGAGCTGCATTGCAAGGCAGCCTCCTGATTAGGTAGAATTTCCATTCTAATACTTACGTGAACACAAGAGGGCGCTCTTTTCATTTGCCGCCCAGTAAACAAACAATAATAAAACACGGGGTTCGTTAAACTATTTGTCCTACATAACTAATTTGTTGGGGTTGTGTGTGAATTTATTTATTTTTTATATTTTATACCAACCAGCTACAGACTAAGAAAAATGTGTGAAATTAGCAGTGTGTCTTCTGTCTGATGTGCTCTCTAGAAACTTTATAACTCTGTTGTTGTGGCTGCATTTGGCCAGGACGCTTTTGGTCATCATGTCCTGTTAGTCATCACAAGAACTACACACCACCTCTATCACTGTTCAAGCAGCACTCAGTACCCTAAAACAGGCATTCACTCGCACTTGACAAGCCCAGCGCAGTACCAACAACACATCCCCGCCCACCGCTACCCTGCAGCTATTAACATTCTCGTCCTTTCTCTGTTGTTGTGTCGTGTTTGTGGTTGCGGGACGGAAAATGCAGTTATGAAAGCCATGTTTGTTGCTCTGAGCTACATGTCAGACACTTGTTTATTGCTATTTATTGGAATCCTGATCTTGTTTTCCTGTTTCGAGGATAAGTCTGTACTGGAACGTGCGCTTGCACAACCCGGGCTATTACGAATCTCCTTTTATAGAGTTTTCCGGTTCGTTAAGGAATTCTGGGTAGATATGCTACCCATTAGGATCCTCAGATTCCTCAGAGGAATCTGCTCCAAAGAGTCTTTAGCGGCTGCCTGTTTGAAGCTGTTGATGTTATTTTCTTCCAAAGTCTACGCCCGTAACATACCTGACACGCGGCCTTTTATTTCAACCCTGAAAATATTTGAGCGTTGGAGTGGTTCGGCGTCCTCACCTCGCCCTCCAACGCCCGTCAGCATCTTTCTGCCAAACCTCTTTTTCCATTGGAGAAAAGCGGCGGAGGGGGGGGAGGAAAAAAATGATACTTTCCATTTGATGCCGGCTCAGAACAATGCTGTTTCACCTTCGCGAGCAGGCTAGCTCCAACACACACTCGCACACCTTTACCCTGGAGTCACAGCCAAGCCTGAACACACTCATAAATCCCTGAGGAATGCTGGAATACCTTCACACATCCACAGGGGGAATCCCTGCCCATTCAATGTTTGATCTAAAAAAAATATTTCCATAACTGTTCCTCTACATGCCTGCGATGTTATATTTATTCATATTGGTGTTGAAGTCCCCCAGGTGTTAGAACATCCATCTCTGGTTCTTAGCAAGTTTAATGGACCCAGTGTGCACTTGTAATGTTAGTGTGTTTGTTCTTGGGTGGTCTCGTATAACTAATAGAATGCTTAAGGGGCGTAACATGACCCAGCGGCACAGTTCCCAAATTAAAGTTGATGATTTTCCTTTCATAGCATATCCTGAAGTGTCTTAAGTGTCTTAATCAGTTATTTTATTCTTTTTTTTTGTTAAAGATTTCTTCTTCTCGTTGTTGTGTCATTTCTTCACCAGTCTCTAAATTTAATAATAAGCTTAAAAAAAATAAAAAATTACAATGTAGCTTGTTACTGCAAAACCACAAGGAAGCTTAAACTCTGAGAAGAAGTCTGAAAGCACCGACCCCGGAGACTCTGTAAATGATTTATGCCTGGATGTAGCTCACCCAGGGGGAGGAAGAGCTGTTAGTAAATAAGGAACGAAAACGAAGAAATGATTTCACAATCAAATCAGATAATTTCCATCCTCCCCCCCAACACCGCCCCACCCTCCCTCCCTCCCGGTCCCCAGATGTTGGATTCTATTAAAGTCACATGTGGAGTCATGTAAGTGTGTTTTGTTCCGTTGTGATAATAGCGGATCCCCGCAGGGCCTCGGGACAGAATCCAGTTCACGTTCCCGGAGTGTTTGCGTTTGGGATTATCTGTACATCGAACCTGCACTGCTGTCGGTTTTAATCCATGCACTCTGTACTCGCTCCAGTTCCTGTCCTCCTTTGCCAACTTGTGGCACAGGTTTCATGCTCTGGTTTTAAGCGGATCTCGAGTACAGATCACGCTCTAGTGTTTATCCATTAGCAGGAATGGAGGAGGTACGGAGCCTTGCATCACAAAAATGACCCACTTGAGTAGTAATTTTTTTATACTTTTAAACATTAAGATTTATATGATATTTCTCAGGGTCTGTCAACATGCTTCCAAATTACCCACAATGCTGTTCTATTCCTGGCTTGACAGCGATGCAGGGTGATTTTAGCTCTGTCTTTATCTCAGCAGCGGTACGGCGTATTCAGCTCTCACCTCATTAAAAGCAAGTACCTTAAAAGCAGCGCATGACGCGTAACCTCCAGCCAGTGCGATGGCACCGAACGCGACTCGGATATTTAAGTAAACAGACATTTAATGTCCTCCGCGTGGTGTCCTGTATCTTCTGCATCCCGACTGACCTCACTCGCACCAGATGTTTGTCTCAAATCCAAAATCAAGGGGCTAGTCTTTATTCCCGAGCATTAAAGGCTCATCAGTGGGTTTAGTGTATTGTACGATGTATTAGAGCCACAGCATCGTGCCGGGGTTCTGTCGCGTCACGCATGCGTCAGTGACGTCGTGCTTCTTTTCCACTGAGGGTTTGATGTGAGGGTCAACTCCTCTGCCCACTGAACGATGGAACAAACTGCGAAACTGTGTTTTAGTAGATCTTAGCCACCCTTGTTGACTTGTCCTCGGCGTTTCCTCTTGGTGAATGAAGTAGTGTTTGTTTGAGGACCAAACCTATGATTCCTGGTTTTCGAGTTTTTTTATTTATTTTTTTAATGTATTTATTTATTTTTGTTAACATGAGCGAGTTAAATCTGATTAGCTGTTCTCGTCAGATCAGAGTTTACCTTGTTCTAGTTTTTTGGTAAATTTCTGGTCATTCTCTGCAAACTTGAGCAAGCAGTGTGTCTTGAGTCAATTTCTGGTAATTAGGCTACGTTTTTATCATCTTGCTCCAAACAAATGTGTCTTAGTTGTGAAGCAAATTTTAGTGAATTAAGGTATGTGCATGTACTGTATGAACGAATTCCAGTATGAGTATCTAATACTCACTCGTGTTTATTATTCACGTTGTTTTATTTATTTATTTACTTTTTCCTTTTTATCAGATTTGACTGGGTTCTGAGCACCGTCTAGGCGGGATGTGGTCGGTGTGATCTGGCAACCGTGATGAGCAAGGATGAACAGTATAATTTGTGCCTGTATCTGCGTAAACTTTGCAGATAATCCGCAGCTCACACATGCACTGGAGCGGTCGGATGCTATAAACAGATCACGGATTAACCATGATGCACCTCTAATCATCATGCACTTTTGTGAAAAATGTTACAAATTTGAAAACATCTGAAGTAATTTTAGAATTATTACTTAATTACACTTTGATACTTTCCTACATCCTTATATTGTTTGTACACTGTATATAAATCCGTCATGCTGAGAGATTTTCCTTTCCTCATCCACCCTAAAGAATGAATAAACCCGAGTTCATTAAACCACCATAAAGCGATCAAACGCGTCAGTGTCACACACTCACTCTCTCTCTCTCTCTCTCTCTCTCTCTCCCCCTCCGTCCTCCAGAGAAAAGAAGCTGTACTGGTACCTCGCGCTCGTCTTCCCTCACAGCAACGCCGAATACTCTGCCAGGTAGGACACGACCTCTGACACTATCCTACTAATTACTTCCTTTCCTCCGTCTCACCTGCGCCATACTTTTAATTGTGAAAAGGTTAATTGTGAAGTCAACATACTTTTATAATAAATGTTAATCATTACTTTGCTGCTTTCTATATTTATTTATTTATTTTTCTCCGCCTAAGAGTTCCAGAAGACCGAGTTCTGGAGAAGATCCTGAGCCACTACATCCACCCGACCGAATCGAATCCGGTCAAACGGCAGAAGTAAGTCCCGCAGCAGCGTCTCTCTGGAATCGTTAGTTGTCCAGAGTTGTAAATTCAATTAATGTCTGGTTGGATTAGGAATATAAAAAAAAATAAAAAAAAAACAATTGTTAGATAACAGAAAACACACCAAAAGTGCGATCTTGAAAGGCACATGGATTGCGTGGAATTAATTTCCATATTTGAACCTGATTGGCTGCTGTATTATTATGTGACACAGGAATTCCTGCCTGTTGTGTGATTTTTCAGCTCGGATTGAAAAGTCGTGACGATTTTATGCGCAACTTCACGCGATCTCGCACTAAAGCAGTAGATACGACTAACGTTTCCGAGTAACTTTTAGACATGTTCCTGATTGGGCCACGGCTATAAAAATCTCCCGGTGAAGCTTCAGGAAGGAAAGGAACAAAAAACACGTCTGATTTGAAGACATTCTGGGACAGACGCATCGCCGTAATCGCTGCATGACTTCAGTCATTTAATTAATGAATTAATCTTTTTTTTTTTGTCTGCGGTCGCGTTCCCAAGGCAGAGAGATGGAAAGAGGGACGAATATAGCTCCAAGACAGGTTTATCGCTCCTGCAGAAGCCATTAGCCCCGAACAATGCGTTCCAGTCCAAACCGCACACTTTCTATTAATGTCCTCGCTCTGTGTTTGTTACATAATTTGGAGCGAGAGCACAGCGCACATACCGTACCCTAACAAGATTACCATCCCGCTGTTGCTGTTCCACCTGTCCACCCAGGGGTTCTGGGTAATTTCAAGATTCCTCCCGAATGATTCATGAAGGAAATGCGGCGTGAGAAGGGCTCGGGACGGAGCCATCTCGGAGCATCAAGAGCGAGGGATGTGATTGAGGACAGATGGATGAAGCTGAGGCTGATGAAGATGGGAAGATGTGTGTGTGTGTGTGTGTGTGTGTGTGTGTGTGTCTGCTTGCTTATACACACACACACATACACACACACACACTTGATCCATCTGTCTTGAGGTTATAATTTTCAGTTTGGTAGCAAACCTAAAAAAAATTAAAAATAAATAAATCATAACGCATACTGTTTATCGTAGACAATATCTCTTTTTCAATCTCTCTCCCTCTTTCTCTTTCCATATTTTCTTTTCTTCCAAACGTTGTCCCAAATAAGGAACAATTCAGAAATCAACACCAGATGCTGAACTGGTGTCTTCAGGCTTTCCCTGCCCGCTGGCTGCGCTGGTGTTTGAGCTTTAATCCCAAAACACCAGGATGATGAACATTTTTAGTTTTTGGTTGAAATGGGGGGGGAAATGTTCTCTCGGAGCAGCGCGGCTGTGTTTTTGTTTGCACTGGCATGAGAACAGTCGATTCTTTTTGTTCCAGGCTCGCTGGTTATTTTTAACCCTCATTCTTCGTGCAGGTGTCGTCCTGAGTGCTTTTTGATCCATCATAAGTATGTGCTTGTAAAACCCTAGAACCCGTGGTCCTAACGTGATTACACTGAGGCGGCGTCGATAAAAGTTGATCCTAGATCAATGTTCCACGCCAAGATTATTATAATAATTTTTTTTTTTTTGCAGCTTGAAGATGTACGTTGTCACTCCCATCGATCAGCTCAGCGTGTTTATGAAGTCGGAGCAGAGGCTACCAAACTCTCTAAAGTAAGTAAGGCATATCGTAATGTTTTTTCAAGAGAATCAATTATCACCCACTTTACTTTGCATTTTTTTTTTTTTTTTGTTCCAACAGCTCGGCATAAAATTGTGCAAAAGTTACTTTAAACACGCAATCGTTAATTATTTTCCTGTAGCACCAAATTTAACCCTTGAGCACGGTCCTTCAACCCCAAGTGCCCAGTGACATTTTGCAGCCCAACCCTGTCTGGTCTGTCAACCAAAACCATCCATCCACAGTACCAAGTCCAGCAGTGTTTATTTCTCTTACACAGTAACATCATACTTCTTATCTGTTTGTCACAGTAACTTTATAAAAATGTTTTACTTGACTTTGAGCTCGGCGTAGCAGGATATTAAGCCGTCGCTTGTCCCAGGCATCGTTACCCCCTTATTAATTGACAGAGTTAAATTTGCTCATCTAATCTCGTACCTAAACTCCACCCATGGAATGGTTTACCCAGGAATTCCAGGCACCCTGAAACATAAGACCTGCACACACATTTCCCAGACCTGAATGTCCCAGCCAAAGGAAATACTCTGGAAGCTCATTTAAAGTGAAAAAAAAAAAAAAAAGTGTAGCCACCGATCAGATTCCGAACCTTCTCAGATCCACATGGCCGTGTTTTGGTTTGGTCTGGCAGGAGAAAAGTTGAGTCCGTCCTGTGAAAAATGAAGCCCTGCTTTAATCCCGAGCGCACATTATTTTTTTAACCATTTCTTCTTCCATTAAAAAAAATAAAAATAGAATTTGCCACTTTTCTATGCAGTATCTTTTTAATTCAGCCACATTGGAGGGTTTTTGAGGATGAACAGCCTCAATCTTAAGTCTAGACTTTGACTAGGCCACCCCTAACCCTTAGTCATTTTGTTCTTTTAAAGCCATTCAGAGGTGCACTTGATGGTGTGTTCGGGATGATTGTTCTGCTGCATAACACATCCTGGTGGCTGATTATTCTCCTTGAGGATTTTGTGGTAGAGCGCAGAATTCATTGTTTCATTGATTAGGGCAAATCATCCAGGTCCTGAAGCTGCAAAGCCCCAGAACAACACAATACCATACCATCACCATGTTTGACTGTTGGAATGATGATTTTTCAAATTTTTTATAATTTTTTTTTTTATTATGCTGCGTTCATTTTCACGCCAGATGTAACAGGACGAACACCTTCCAAAAAGTTCAACTTCTGTCTCATCAGTCCACAGAATATTTACCAAAGGTGTTTTTTTATTTATTTTTTTTTTTAATATTTTTTTTACTGAAGCAAGTGACATCAACAGTTCTTTAGATGTTTTTTTTTAGATTCTTTTATGAGCTCCTGCATGAGTCGGCGTCGTGCTCTCGGGGCAATTTTGGTTCACCATTGTTTCAAGTGTTCTAAAATTTTGGATAATGGAGTCTCAAAGCCTTAGGAATGTTACCAACAGTCAAACATGGTGGTGGTAGTGTGATGGCTGCTTTACAGGTTCAGGACCTGGACACATTGCCATAATTCTGCACTCTACCACAAAATCCTGAAAAAAAACATTTGGGGTGGGCTAGTCAAAGTCTGGACTTAAATCCGATTGAGACCTTTAAACAGGCTGATCATGCTCAAAAACCCTCCAATGTGGCTGAATTTAAAAATTCTGCAAAGAAGAGTGGGGCAAAATTCATCCACGATGATGTGTAAGACTCATTGCCAGTTATTCTAACTTATAGATGCATATATGATTGCAGTTGTTGCTGCTAAGGGTGGAACAACCAGTTAGGTGTAGGGAGCATTTACTTATTCTCAGAGGGCCATGTAGGTTTGGACAACTTTTTCTTTTTTCTTTTTTTTTCCCCTTAATGCATAAAATCTTTTAAAAACTGCACCTTCTATTTACCCTCGTTGTTTTTGTGCAATATTAAAATTAGTTTGATCTCAAATGTAGGTCAGATGGATGGATGGATGGATGGATGGATGGATGGATGGATGGGTAGATGCTGCACTTGGTATTTTGCTCTTGGCTTTGTTTGCACGGTGATTGACAGCCGGTTGCCATTGTGATGGCAACTGCTGCTCCAGCCTTTCTACTCATCGTAACGTTCCTTACCTTCAGCAGCACTCCTTGGGCTTTAAAATAACTCGAGCATAATAACAGGAAATTGGCGGAACGCTTGCTAGCGCTCGTTCCAAACACATGTACAGTGTCTTTTCCTTCGTTCCTCCTTTTTTTTTTTCCTCTTTCCTCTCCGCTCCTGGCTTGTATTCTTAAATGCGGAGGCCAGTGACTGTGGGGGGCACGTTCCCAGAGCACTCGTCCTGCTGCTGCTGCTGCTGTCAGCAGTTAAGGTATCGAGTACAACTAATTAATGAAAAAGAAAAAAGATGTTCTTGGGGGTAAAGGGTTTGCAGTACGCACACATTCCCCAAAGGACATGGTCTGTATTAGTTCAGCAGTCTGATCGTGACAGCAGCACGAACAGATCGGTGCCAGAGTGTCGTTCGATCACGTCAAGGCCTCCGTCAGCGGATAGGACTCGGCACGGTGGTTATGCGAGAGGAGCGAGAGAGGGATGCACATGTGGAGTCACACGAGGAAGGACGAAGCTGGCAGGAAGAACGATAAGGAGGAGGAGGCGGGCATGACCATGTTCAGCTGGTGGATTTGTGACAAAGCTGATGGAGATACGTGGTACTGTGGAGCTCGGGAATGACTCAACACAACGTTATGAACCGCGGACTGGTCTACTGTATACTGTATACACAACGCTGTATAAACACCAAGAACGCACGCGTCATCCACCCTGAAGCAACGTCTCTTTCTAATCTCTGAACTTCCCCAGTCACCAACTTGACATAACTCTCTGCTAAACATGGGAAAGGATGCCACAAGAGTCAGGAGCTGTAGAATTTCTTCTCTTATAATTTACTTTTAGAAAAGGCAAATGCATATTTATTTTATATATTTTTTAGAATCTTGCCTTTCAATACACTTTGTTCATGTCAACAAACTTTTGTATTCTCTCAAAAAATGTTTTATGCTGAGCTGCGGACCACGAATACACCGCTGTCTTCTCTGTTTCATCAGAAGTGAATCTTCGTCCTTGCAGTTCTGCTTTCAGGGGACCAAACAGGTTAAAGTGTGATGGATGATGGATGCGAGATCAGGACTATAGGCAGGATGCGTTAACACCACAAGACCAAGTTTGGGCAGAAGTGCGCGGACAGGCATCGTCACGCGAGATGACACCCTTAGATAGCGGTCCTCTGTGTTTAAACATTTCACTGCATATCATACTGTGTATGTGACAAATAAAATTTGCATTTGATTTAATTCGAAGTTTAGGCTTCAGCTCTTCAATAAGCGTCTTTTGATGATGTTCCAATACTGGCCCTTGAGAATTCCAGAAAACTGTAAGCCCTGATAAATACTTCAGCTGATTCTCATCTTAAACTTTTTCTCTGTGGGCGTTTGAGGATGTTTCCGTTCCACGCTCTGCCTTTAACTCTCAGGCTCGTAATGATGAATCCATGTCTCGTCACCAGTAAAGATTCTCTTTAAGAAACTTTCACCTTCCTTAGAGTATCGTTCCAAATTTTGTTTGCAGATACGCAAAGACTTCTGTTTATGCTCTGCTTCTGTGAGTTGTTTTGGCGCCAGGTACCCCCTCAAAAAAAGAAAAATGACTCCATGTTTCTCTTATTTTTCGTGCAAATCACAAGCGGGGCGTCCATTCTTTGCTTTGCAGTTACAAAGGAACTGGGGAGACGAGCCTTGAACGGAAAGTGGCGATCCGGTTTGTGCGGCCAACAGAAGTTTTAATGTAACTGGAGCGAGGATGATTTTTCTCACCTTTTGTACATCAACTACATACAACCATATGAGAAATTTCAGTTGTAGATGAGGAATCAAGCACTAATAAGAAGCTGTAACAGTAACTGATCTCTTTGTCAGTCATGTGACTATAAAAAGTCAAACATCCATTCATGTCGTCGTTAATATGATACTGAAGACCGGCACTAAATTGGTGGTAAATTCTTGGCGTGAGGCAGCCGTCAGTATACGAGTAACAAGTGTTGATCACGCTTGTGGTGATGGCGAATATCTCCGCTCTCCCACACCGTTTCTGCAAGTATTTTGATTATGTTGACTCTTTCACCAAGTAAAGGATCTAAATCGAAGCCTTTTTTTCCCCAGGTTACTCTGGTTCTCATATATTTGCGCTGAAATGTTGCCTGCTCTTACTGGAAGAGCGTATGGAGGACGTACGGCCTTTCACCACGTGCAGCTTTGTTTGTTTACCCTGTGGTGGATTTTTTTTTTTTTTCTTTCAGTTTCTTTGAACTTCTATGGAACTTTCTGTACAACTGGTTTTCCTCAGAAACACAGAGAAAAAGAAATACAGAATTAGATGGAGAAAATTTTTATATATATATATATATTATATATATTAGATTGATCCTGCTAAGTGCCCGTTTTCCACCTACGCAGACGTACCGCAACATTTAGGCAGCGTTTCCTGGCCAGGGGAGAGCATAGCTGTGGTCACGGGGCTGGCTAACTCCTCGACGCACACACGCTGAGTGCCAGCCGTGTCCTGGCAGCACATTTGAACGATCACTTATCGCTGCTGTTTTCCAGAACTTCTTATGAATGCTGGAGCTTGTGAAATCTCCAAACAGCCATTCACTACCTTTTCGCGGACACGTCGCTGCTGCCGGGCCCTGGGAGCCATTTACAGAAGCACCGCGAACCATTTATGCAATAACGTCATGCTGTGGATGGCGTACGAATAATTACTGTTGAGGAATTGGGTTTAAGTTTGTTCTCTGCCATCCAACTTCAAATCCTCAGGGATCTAAACACGGAGCAGAGAACGATGGAGTGCAGATGCGTCTTTAAGCAACTGTCATTGGTGCTGGATGCTTGTTCTGGATGTGTTGCACATAGTGGCCATGCCCTCTCAAACCTGGTCATGCCGGTGGTCAAGACACCCTTACCTTTAGTCTCTGACACATTTCCCCTCCTCCAGAACATCAGCAACCTGGATTTCAGCTTCAGCAAATGGAGCAAAAAGCTTTGCTGAAAATGATCACTATTGTTTGCTGGCTTTGTATTCTTCTGCTGACTGGCTGGGCTTCTCACCTTGGCCAAGAGTAAATGTTGGCACTCAAGCTCATCCCCCATAATTTTTGTTCAACTGGTTTTGGAAAGAACGAGAAAGAAATCTCACGTTTTGCCTAGTAAAAACAATTTGGCAAGTTCAACAAAAGTAGCTATTGAAGAAAACTTTTGTACACTTTGATATCGTTGGTATTAATAGAAGTTTTCTGTTAGAAGTTTAAAGTCCAGTTTATTACAATAGAACCGATAATGTTTTCAAGCGAGTGCATCAATATAAACCTGAACTACTGTCAGAGCTGCTGTTCTAGAGAATTAAGCAAAACCTTCTCTTCTGAGCAATAGCCATCAAGTAGTGATGCAGTGTGTTGTCAGGTATGCCATCATAAATGAGTGGGACTGAAATTAAAAGGTAGAGATGAGATTGATTAGTTGATTGGATCGTCGTTGTAACGCTTCTCAAATCGTGTCCTTGTCCACTCTCGGTTCCACTTTTTTGCAGGTACCATGAGCTGGACTTGAAGAAAACACTGAGAGAAAACCTGATGTTCAAAACAGTGGTGGAGTACCCAGAGCTCCATGTGGTCGTGAAAGAACAACGCTGCGAGGAGTACCGCGCCCGCATCCCAGGTAAAGCTCAAAGCACAGCTCGGGCGCGACGTGTCCTGCTCATGCGAGCTCAGGCAGCGTTTGTTCTGTCTTTCCTCCCCGTTACTCATCGAAACGTCAACTAAACACACTCGTACCGCTGTCAGGAGACGAATCCTGGCACCATTGAAGGGGCTAAAAAGTGTCATCGTCCAAATACATGCTTCCTTTCAAAGAGTGACACAATCCAGGCCTTGTTCTTGATGGAAAACAGGATTTGTGTAATCCAGTGGCCTTATTAAGCTGTTAATATCTCAATTAGCCAGACTCGGTCAGTGAGGGCACTGTGCAGGGAGATGAAACATCACGGTTAAATTACTATAGCACTAATAATGACAGGAGTGCGATGGGTGGATAGGGGGCACTCTGAGGAGGTGAGGAAGATGAGCTCCTTATCGAACATGTGATCTGTTTCCCTGACTTATGTCTAAATGTTTTCGGAAAACGTCTCCAAGACCTGATTGCAGTCCTACCTTTAAGTGAACAATAGTCAGAAACTGATTTGACCTCGAGTTATTTCTCCTAAAGGAAGTGAGTGAAACATTGAGTGTGTTATGATTTGGAGTCGAAGTACAGAGCTGTAGTTTGCACAGAGTCCATGCGTTCTGTAGATTTGAGAGAATCGCCATACGCACAGTACAGTCCTGAGTTATTTATGATTCCATAAGCATTTCTTGATCACTGGCAATGTTCTTGCTCTTTAGCTTTAATAATTTAGTCCATTTATGTGCAGCATGAACGATCTCGTCGTGCAGTTGAAATGTGATTTGTCTTTGTTCCAGACCGAAGCATCATCTCAACACGTCCTTCCTGCTCTTCAGAAGACCGGGGAGCTCCAGAGAGCCGCACAGCAAGACCAGAAAACGAAACAGCGCCACAATCCGACCTTGAGGAAGGAGAGATTCGAAGTGAGGAGGAGGATGATGTGAAGGATGATCAAAATACTGCCGGGAACGTCAGTTGTGCAGTCCTTAAAAATGATGAGGTTAGCACTTCAGTAGATCAAAATATAACTAGAAAATCAGATGATGCATCTTCACCTCCACGTTCTCCAAATAAATATAATGAGGGTGATGATCTCCAAAACATAGCAGCTTCAGAGTGTTTTTTTCCTCCGTCCGCAAGAGATATGGATAATAAGGATGTTGAAGATGGCCTTAATAGTCCTTCACTCCATGATGCAGACTGTCTTCCTTCCTGCCCTGATGATGTCACCAAACATGCTAGTGGCCTTATGGAAGTAGATACTGCTCCTCTTCCTGATGACGATGGTGGTGATGGTAGAACATCTATCGATCAAAATCTAACCAAAAGATTAAATGAGACTTCTCCTCAACAAGCTCTAAACGAATGTGATGGTGAAATCAAAAATGCTGCAAGCTCAGGGTGTCCTCTTCCTCATTCTCACAGCAAGAATATTGTTGAAGATGTTGAAGGTGACCTTGAGAGTTCCGCTGTCCAGGATGCAGCGTGTCTTCCTTCGTGCACTGATTTCTCTTTGGTGACTAGTGACTCCATGGAAGTAGATAGTGCACCTGTTTCCCTTCCTGATGATGGTGTTCGTGATGAGGGCAGCGCTTCTATAGATCAAAATCTAACCCAAAATTTGGATGACCTTTCACCTCCACATGCTCTAAACGAGAATGATGGTTGTGGTGATATTAAAAAGACAGCCGGCTTAGAGTGCCTCTTTCCTTCTTCTTCAAACAAGAACATTGATGAGGATGTTGAGGGTCCTGCTGTTCATGATGATATAGTTTATCTTCCTTCTTGCTTTGATGGTGTCACCGAACAGAGTAGTGATGCCGTAGAAGCAAAAGTTGCTCCTCTTACACTTCCTAATAATTTAGATGATAAAGTTAGCACTTCTATGGGACCAAATCCAACCAAAAACCTTAACGACCCTCCGCCTACTTCAAGAGCTCACGTCGATGAGGATGTTGAAGGTCATATCGATGACCTCGATAGTCCTGCTGTCCATGATGCGGTGTGTCTCCCCTTTTGCTCTGAAAATGTCACCAAAGAGAATAGCGACTCCCTGAAAGCAGACGATGCTTCTCAGACTCTTCCTGTGGATGGTTGTGATGGTAGCACTTGCGTAGATCAAAATCTAACCAAAGAACCATGCAGTTCTCCATCTCCAAGTGCCGTGGATCGCAATGATGAGTGTCTTCTTCCCCCTTCTTCAAGTCATAATGTTGATGTTGAAGGTCATTTTGGTGACCTTGATAGTCCTGCTGTCCAGGGTGCATCATGTCTCTGCTTTGATGGTCACCAAGCAGACTAGTGACTCTATGGATGTTGGTGGTGCTCCTTGTACACCTCCCAAAGATGATGAGGGTAGCACTTCTGTAGATCAAAATCCAACCAAAACCTTTCATCTCCTTAGTATCATCATCATCACTCCTATTTTAAAAACCAGCCATCCCTCTATCTTTGTTCTCTAAACGAGGATGAGTGTGGTATTAAAAGCTCAGGAAGATTGTTCAGGATGATCGACACCTACATGATGTTGAGCATCCTGCTTTCCAGAACACTGGAAAAACAGACTCATGCCTTGTGCTCCTCTTCCTCCATCTTCTGATGATGATTATAATAAGGGTAAAACTCTTATCGATCAAAATCGAACTGAAAAAAAAAAAAAAACTAATCACCTGCCACATCACCTCCACATGCTCAATGTCTTGATCCTCTTTCAAGCAGGGAGGATATTTTGGAAGTCATCTTGGTGTCTTGGCAGCTCAAGGTAGTGGTTCATTGGAAGCTGAAGGTATCGTTATGATGCCCATCTACCAACGACTAGATGTCAGTACTTTTATTATATGTTTTGCTTTCTTTTGATAATTTTGCTGTAACAGCATGTCGTGAAGCGTTCGGCGGTGCTGTGGTACAGATTGTATGATGCTTCCTCGTGTAATAAAATGAAACACCTGCTAGCAAAGGATCAGGAACATTTTACCAGTAATAAAAAGTACAATTTCTTTTGTAAATGTGTACAGTAACAGTAACAATTTCTGTGATATGAGGTCTTAATAAAGAAATTAATAATGGTGTGTGTGTGTGTGTGTGTGTGGCTTTTATATTGCTGGTCTATACTCTTTACTTTAAAAACATGTGTCCCATTATCGTCTGCTCTCACTTGTTTACATGTGTACGGTTTGCGAGCTGTCATTAGCCTTGCTTGTGCCTCTACTTGCTTGTGTGTTGGATTCTCTTTTGGCCCCTGCTGTGGTGTAAGTGCTTGTTTTCAACACCTGTAGGCATGTGCTCACCGTAGCTGTAACGTTTGAGACAGACGCCCTTAATCGGCGGTTCTTTGATGTGTGAAAGCGATGGTACATTTTCCAGCCTCCCGCTGGGACGGGAGCCGATGACCTCAAGGCTTCCCTTTACTGTGGCGAGAAACCGTGACCTGTCGCCACGTGCATTTGTCTGTCTGCTTGCTTGTTTAAGACGTCTAGAAATAATTTGTCTCTCTCGCTTCCTGACTGCCTCTTCTTAACTTTTTTTTTTCTTCCCTCCTCTGATCAGGTTTGTCCTGTGACCTTTAATACACAGCGAGAACTTTTTAATGCAATGCTTAAAATTGTGAAACGATTTAATGGACCCTTCGAATCCCAGCGGGGGATTGTCCAACAGCTCCGTAGCTGCTCCAGAATTTGGCTGAGAGTTTTCGAACAGCAGGCGTGAGTAACGACTGGGGCTTTAAAGCGCTAAATGTGTGTACGTCATGTTTGAGGCTCATGCTGAGTTTGATTGGATTTTAATGAAGCAGCTACCATGCTGCCAAAAGCTTAGCAGCGGAACTCCATCTAGCATTACGATTTTGAGTGGCCGCTTTCCATGTAGCATTACGGCCTGGGAGCGTCAGCATTAAGCCTGATCATTTCCTTCCACTCATCTTCGCACCAAATCCTTTCTTACACAGTGCCAGTGTTCTTCTCACGCCAGAGTTTTAGCTTGCAAGTTAACAAACCCCAGGTTTCTGGCCTGACAAGTCGATAGCAACCTTGCTGTGCGCTTCAGCCAAGTTCAATTCCCAGTTTGCCTTTCATGTGCTTTAAGAATTAGCGCTGTACCGCTTTGGTCTTCTTCTTTTGGAAGAGTCCCACTTATTGGCCCTATAGTTGTCCAGATCCATTTTATCTTCATGGCAGTTAACCCTTAAACACTTAGCAGTGCTCTTGCCATTTACATTTGACCCATGTTTATTGGCGAGTACTTCCTCCATTAATGGATCCTATGGGGTAAACGTAAGTGGTAACTGGTGTTAACTAACAAAACATAAATTTTGGGTCCATTATACAGCCTTTTACTTTTGTCCTCGCTTTCGTCCGGCCTTATCGGACATGATTGCATTCAAGTTCCCTTTCCACTCATTGGAACTCTTCCCATGTCAGGCCACACTTGATCAGCTTCATCTGATTATTATTATTATTATTATTGGGCAACACTGTTCTGGCTTGTGCTGAATTTTACTGGAAAGAAATGAGGCTGGGTTGAATCTTTTTTCTACAGCACCTCTGCTTTTCTAGATGAATTAGACAGTGTGCTGTTTCTGCATACACTTTAGGGACATCAATCCGCCCTCGCTTGACCGCTCTTATTGGATGACAACATGCGGCGATCAGTGTCTTTGTGTAGTCCTGTCAGAAGCCAGTCTGCCTCAGGCAGCTCTTGTCTGAGGAGTTTCTTGCTTTGGCTCTCGCCCTGCCACTGTCCAGAGTGAGTGCTGCACTTCCAGTCATTTTGCACAGCGGTTTGACCTCCACTTTTCAATTGTATTGGAAAGAACTCTTTTTATTATGCCTTTTGGAGAGAAATTTCTGTAGTAAAATGTGGAACCATGCACGGGGTATCTTTGTGTGCAGGCTTTCATCGCAAATGAATTGCAGAGTGCTGGGAATAAAGTGCTTTGATGTGATTTGCTGGAATAAAACGCCTTCCACACATACCAGTATGTGCCAGTGTCGTTCTGCAATGCAACATATGCGCTCTGGAAAGCTGATGTGTCCAAGTTTGCTTTGTCCTCACAAGACCATGCAAATGTGTTTTTTATTAATGTTATGTTTTATGCCCATTTTGAATGCAATCCTAGGCTTTCTTTTTTTATTCTCCAGGACGTTTTATCCAATAAACTCACCTGAAACAGGTCTGAGTTTGTCTGGAGAAAGCATGCGGCTTAGCATTTCGCATAATCTTTACCAGATATTCAAAAACATTCCCTTTAGCGTGCACGGGCCGCATGTGCAAACATGCTGCATCGTTTTGGAAGTGTGTGTGCAATGCGTACACCACCTGACTAGCCATGATTTATTGTTCTTTTTGTGAGCTGTTTTACTCATGTTGTTTTTTTTTTGTTTTTTTGTGCATCCAAATCAATGAAGCGCTTCTAGAAGTTGTTTACTGAACACGCATATACACGCGCGCACACAACTGATGATACGAATCTGCGCTGTAAATTTTAAACGATTTGTCAGGCATGCTAAATCGAGCATGCTTTTGTGTGTTGATGTTTTCCAGCGGAATTGCAAATACAAAGCCTAATGCATGTTTGTGTGCGTGCCAGGTGTGCTGTTGAAAAGCGTTTGAGCTGTCAAGGTCTTTCTGGGAAGAACTGATGTCATATTTCGGAATTTATTTCCTTATTTTCGAGGATTTTATTGGAGGCAATGATGAGTAAAACTTTGATAGCTGGCGGTAAATAAAACGACACAACAGGTTGGATAGTTTAGAAAAACGTTTAAAACACGTTTATCCTTTTTCGCACGTCTGTTTATTTCCTCATTGTGATAATCATCATCCAGGAATCAGATCAGGGATTGACCTTCTGGTGAAAGCCATTAAACCTCTGACAGATGTTCCACATGTTGCATAGCATCATTAGGAGTGGGGAAAAAAAGTGTTTTGTGTGTTGAGCCTCTGTGGACATTTGCATGTTCTCCCATGTTCATGTGAGTATTCTTTGGGTTCTCTGCTTTGGTTTATAACAAAACCGGCTTCCCAAAGGATGTATTCCTTCCTTGTGCTCAGTTTACTTGGAATTGGTTCCAGCTCCAGTACCACCTTGATCAGGATAAAGTGCTTACTGAAGATAGATGATTAATAAATCTCATTTTCAATATAGTGTTTGTCATTTCTCGGGAAACAAGAAACATGCTAATGACTCACTTTGTGCGTCAAACCTTTTTTGCAGCATTTTTTTTGCATTTGCGTCCAACGAACACTCCCTACTGCTTATTTCCCACCTCAGAAATAAAATCTGGCGGTTTTTAACCAATTTGTCAGGGGTGTGCTGGATTTTTAATGCTATTTGCGTCTGGATACGTCCTACCATAACTTTGTATTTTCCTTATGAAATATTATCATGCACTCGTATCCAGTTCGAAGCATCTTGTCGAAATATATGCCAGGAAACTTGAAGATGGTTTCCAGGTTAGAATGAACCTTATTGACATGTAGCACAAGCAGATTTTACTTTACCACATAACGCTTTCACACTGGTATGTTCCATTTTCAAAGTGCATCGTTTGGCAGCAGCGAAGACGTTGCCTGCTACCATCTCAGCCTGGGTCTCTTCCACTCCCAGAGTTCTTGACTTTGTTAGCAGCCAGTTGGACAATGACTGGGTTGATGCTGCCAGCAGGCCTGGATGGTTAAAGCTGGCATCCATCATGTCGAGTCAAGGCGGCTGCTTCTTGTGCTGAACTTGAAACTTCCGCTTATATAAGCCCTGAGCTGCAGCCAGGATACTGCACAGAGACTCATTACTTACATCTCCAGGTCATGTTGTTTTGGCTCTGTTAAATAACTACTGGATATTTAGCAGGATTTTTTTTATTTTTTTTTTTTACCCTACTCACTGATACACACCCAGTTACATCACACCTGGTGATAAAATATACCTCCAGGTCAGTAAATCAGGCTGTAGATTACTTTTAATGAGCTTGACCTGAGCGTGACATAGTGGCATGATACCAGACTGTTTTCAAGCCATCTCTAATGGTCACTGAGATGTCATACTCACAGGACGCGATTATGTTGCTTATTCTGCCATATACCACCAGTCCTGTGTCAGGCCAACACTCCTGAGACCATTCATGTGTGGTGTCGCTTCTCAGCCAAGACAGTGCGCGCTCACTCCAAATTTTGCTTAAGGAAGGACAAAGCCATGAATTAAGAACGATACAAAAACTTCCTCTGAGAGCAACCCCCCCCCCCCCCCTGCCAGCTATCCAAGATCAGTTTTGATGATGAACAATGCCTTTTCCAGCATGATGGAGCTCCTCACTATAAGACATACATGTCCATAGTCAGGAAACTTTCAGACCTTAATCCCATTGAGAACTTGTGGCCGATCCTCAAGAGGCAGTTGGACAAACAAAAACCTACAAAAACTCCAAGCATTGGTTATGTACAGTAAGAATGGGCTGCCATCAGTCAGGGTGTGGCCCAGAAGTTGATTGACAGCACAGCATGTCAGGTTGAATTTCAGAAGGCTTGAAAAAGAAGAATCAACACTGCAAATACTGACTCTTTGCATAAACCTAATGTAATTGTCAATAAAAACCTTTGACACTTACGAAATGCCTGTAATTATACTTTAGTATATCAGAGTAACATCTGACAAAAAGATCTAAAAACACCGAAGCAGTTGACTTTATATAACTAAGATTTATATTTGTCATGTGTATAAATAAAAATTGTGTTAAAATGCTCCAGTCCATTTAGAAGCTAAGTCAAAAGAAAACCCACTTTAGTTTAGAGGTTGCTGTGTGCACTTTTCTGTGCTGCCAGCAGGGGGAGATCTTAGATGACGAAGTGTGGAAACTTTTGGTCTCGTGAAGTGGCTGTTAAAAGGAGGAAGAGCAGGCTTGGTCGTTCTCCTCCTCCTCCTCCTCCTCCTCCTGCTGCTGCTGGTCCTGCTGCTGGGCTCGCAATAAATAACAGCGAAAGTAATGCTGCTGTTTTGAACCAAGGAGTTGTAAAAGCGCTGACATCAGACTCGAACACCTTCCAAGGATGCTGTAATGGCCCCGCTTCCCTCCCCGACGGAAGCCGGACCCAAAGCATGACGTGGTGTTTAACAAACCTGAAACATCTTGATCGTGTAAACACTTTGTTTCGGCAGCAGCCGAGGGGAGGATGAGAGGCTGGCGAGCGGGCCCGTCTCCGTCCTTGTTGAGGTCCACACGCTGGTGGTGATTAGTGAGAATGGAGACGCATGGGCTGTTGATCAATAACACAGCCTTATTATACAACAAAGCTGAGGTCACATACAGTCGCCATAAAAATTGCGCATTCATAGCTCCCTGTTGGAAACAGCTGGGAAGTGTTCGAAGCATCAACGCCCTGAAAAAGCTTCTGAAGTGTTCTCCATTCACAGTGGCTCGCCAGCCCTGAATCCTGCTTCATTGTACTTCATTTTGTTTACGCACTGACCTGGCAACTGGTTACAGCATATTATCAACAAGGTCTAAAAGGGTTTTGCCTATGTGTCCTCTTGAGAAGAGTTTCAGGTATTTTGCAGAGATGAAGATGTGCTCAGTGCCTCTGGAAAACACAACCTGGCCATCTCTGGCTTGAGGTATTTTTAGAGCAAGGTCTTCCCACAGCCTCAAAAGTGAACAAGCTGTCTTCCAAATGTTTTTTCCACCATCTGCCGGCCATCAGCACGTCTGCATTCCTGAGCAGTTTCCATTTCACCTGGATCAAACCTTTTGTGTAGATATATCATCCCTGGGGAAGACGGAAGGAGGGAGGGAGGGAGGGAGAGGGGGTATATGGGGGACTCGATGGAGGACAGAGAGCCTGTTGCCCACCACAACCAGAAGTCTTACAAGTTTTAAAGCTTCTGTAGAAGTAAGAATCTTGCAAATGGTAGATATTGTATTTACAACTCCAAGCGGTTTGGCAGATGAGATGTTAATCACCACGGGTGAAATAGGCATTGTTGGTGTTCAGCTTGTCGTGTAGCCGTTGTTCTGTTACTATGTTAAATATTTGTACTCGTACAGTAAGTAGTACTGGCTTAGGATCAGTCAAGCCTACTCAGATTTAAGTTTTGTTGATTGAGTTATTGAATTTTTTATTCGTTTGATTGAAGGTGTGAGACTCTGCTTGAGTTTGTTCAAGCCATAAAACCTCACTCTGAAATACAGTGTGTGTGTTCAGACCTGAAAGTATCCTCTTACTCCCCTGAAAAAAAAGCTGTACCACTTTGGAAATAGTTTCCCCTAAAGAGAGATTCCTGCTGGTTGGGAAGGCACTCAAGATTCCTGGCACGATTCCACACCTTTTTACTAACGCCAAGGCTTTTAATTGTTTTGTTATTAGGTTTAGTGGAGACCTTGACTTCAGGCTGCTCCAAAGAAAGCAAGTCAACCGTTACTATGGCATTCCAGGACAAACTGTTATATAACGCTTCAAGCAGTTACTTGTTTTTTTTTTTTTTCAACCTAAACACTGACTTAAAGTCATTTTAGAGTTTTGGAAAAGCATGTCACATGGCGTTATGTTGAAAAGGATGAAGTTTTGTTTCATATCATAAACAAGCAATGAACAGACCGTGTTTAGTTTCATAAATAATTTTTTTTATTTGTAACATATAAAATTAGATCATTTTACATTTTATTCCAGTATGACAATAATCAAATAAAGTAGCTACACTTTCGATAAATAATATTAATAACAATATTAAAAACATTCATTTAAACTTTGTCAACTCGTCTTGTTGCTAATCCGCTGATGGAGTTGATATTCGATAGCTGCCGAACAATAGGAACGCATTTGTCCACATCTGGGAGGAATGTTACCACAAATTTGTCACAAAACCACAACATGGTGTAACTTGTTGGCATTACAGAACCATGGTCTATAAAGGTGAAGCAATTTTTAAAAATTATGTATGTGCACGTATGCTTATTTGAAGATATACACATACAAGTCTACAGCTGAGTCGTATTTTGTGTTTAGAAATCAAAATATACACAAAACAGTTTTTTAACATTGAACAACTAAGTTTTTTTTTTACAAGTCATTTGGTTTACAAGTCGCTCCGAAACGAAGCTACTGAATTACTGCTCCAGTGTGGAGCAAGCATCAAAAACGCTGATGAGGCCTCAGCAAACAGTGCACTTCATCAAACTCACAGTTAGTGAGTCTTTGATTCCGTGGGAATCTTGAGATGGTAATTGATTGGCTGAAAAGTGGGCAAGCACTGAGTTCCCAGCCATGCCGTGGTTGGCCGTTTCCGGCATCACTGCTGACGTAGCATCACTTGGATACAGGATTCCCTTTTCAGTCTCTGAACTTGTGGATGTCATTGAAGAGTCGGTAAAAGGGGTAGGAGGCCTCGTTGGCGTGGGGGCAATTGAAGGAGCACTTGCAGGTCTCGATCATCATCACGTTCTTGTTGAAGGTCTCGCCGTCCTCACAGCGGAACTTGACACGCACCGTGCGGGTCTGCTGTGGGCTACAGCAGCGGCCATCTACGCAGGAGCCGCAGTATTTGGGTCGGTACTTCTTCAGGCTGGAGCAGCCTGCGTAGGTGAACTTCACTGCCTGAGTAGACTTCTTGGTTCTGTTGCACTTTTTCCCTTTCTGTTTTGGAGAGAATGATCTTAGGTCAGTTGTCTTTATTGACGGGCACCGATGGTTAATGCATTTTGTTTTAGTTTGACTGCCACACTGTAACGCATAAACTTTGACACGTCTTACCTTAAGGCTGGAGTAAGAGGACTGGGTGCAAGGACGCACTTCGCAAATCCGACTCTCCTTGACCAGCTTGCACTCAGCGTTGTTGTTGGTAACTCTGGTGGAGATGCCAGTACCACAGGACTTGGAGCACTGAGACCAGGGAGTGGTCTGGAGAATGCACTTCTGTTCACCAAACATGTGAGATTCAGCCTGGGCTCTGAATGCTGCAAATCAAGGAAGGCAACAGAATTAGACTGGATTCAGTCAAACACCTTGGAAACTGGTAAAACCAATTACAAAGGCAGTGCTCAATGCTGAAAGTTGATACCTACCAGCAAGAGACTTGAGTCCATGCTTCACGTTGGCCACCAGCTCATTTGTGTTGGTGAGGTCATTCTCAATGTCATCGAGCAATGCATCTTTTTCCAGCAGCTTGTCTGAAGGTTCTAGCTTCATGTTATCATCGCAGACCCACTTCTCGCAGCACTGGCCTGGAACTTTGACCAGCCTGGGGTTGGCACAGCCTAGCGTTGGTAAAGACAGCTCCTGGGGGCAGAGAGGGATGCAACCCACTGCTCCATCAATGCATGTGCACTGGTGTTTACAGTTGGGCTGGAAGCTTTCTCCGTTCTGGTAGATCCGGCTGTTATATTCACATGGTCTGCCTTCAGTCTTGGCTGTTAGGATGCAGAAGAGAATACCGTTAGTCAGAATTCTCACATGTGCACAGGCGCATTAGCTCAGAGAAAAATAGGGCTAGAGGTAATTATATTGACTTTATCAAACGCACCTCTGCAGATGCCTCTGGTGGCACCCAAACTGGCTCCAAAGTTACACTCGAGCCCCTTGGTATGGTCGCAAGGCTCGGTCTGGCTGCAGTCTTCATTCAGCTGCCGGGCGCACACTTTGCAGCAGCCGCAGCCGTCAAGCACAAGACCGACACCCGGTGCACACTTGGGTAACTCCATGGGGCACTCGCATTGAGTTGGGCACGACGAGAACACCTAAACACAAGCGATCGAGTCTACTTTAGTCAAACAGTCCAAGCATTTCAGCAAGTTCCCCGTGAGCCATCCCTGACTTCCCTATGAATATCTTAAACATAATAACATCAAGGTAAAGAAGTTCTTCTCTTTATGAATTTCACCCACTTATCAGTTGTTTCGCTCCCCTGCAAAATGCCTGAAGAAAAAAAGTTTCAACTCACCAAGTCGTAGCTTGTGATGAACATCACGATGAGTGGAAACAGGAACATCTTTCTCTGGTTAACTTCGCCTCTGAATAAAGAAAAGAACGTAAAGGTTCTTCTAGTCCTTAGAGCTTTATAGGTCCTTTGTTAAAGTGGATGTCAGGCGTGTGGTTCGCCGTTTGTCTCGAGCTCTGTTCGAGGCTGAAGCGCTGTATGAGAGTGAGCAGGTCTGTGCTGCTTTATATAGAGCAGCCGGCGCGCGCTGACGTCGCTCTCCGCTGAACTGGCCCGAAACTATGCGTGGAATGCTTCCTTTGGCGCGTTTTCCATCCTGGGCTAAGCACCACCCTGTCTCTCTCTCTCGTCCCTATTTCTCTTTTAAATGAAACCCCCCTTTACTCTCAACACATTAATCCCCCTCTTCCTAATTTCTTAGGAACATTACCCTGTGTTTTTTTTCTTTTTATTGAGTTTATTGTTGTTGTATTTGTAGCCTCCACATTTCTGACAGTTGAGTCCATTTCATCACTACAGTTCAACTCACAATTACTTTTCACCAGAATATGTAAAATTATATATAAAAAAAAAACTTATTATTATGAATAATTTTTGTTACAATGCAACAAAAACATTGTATAGAAGGTAAGAAAGCTGTGATTTTATTCATTTAAGAAACTATATATTAATAAATAAACAAAGATGCATATTAAATATAAAAAAGATGCATATTTGTCCATTAACCAGGAATGAGCTAAAAATGTCAAATGTACAGAAGAGCGTGAATAAATAAAGGAGTTGGAATCAGCAAAATGTAAACATAAGTTTACACTACTTTTATAAACAATTGTAACATTAGTACACACACTTTTCAACACGCACTGTGCAACAAAAGTGCATTTTCTTTGTTCATTTATTTATTTTTATTACTAGTTTTTATTTTCTTGATGGTGCGTTAGGTGAAGAACAGCCACGCATAAAAACTTCTGCACATTCTTTGTAGTGTATGTATATGAGCGTGTGTGCGCATCATGTAAAAGTCTGATCATATGACAAGTCCTTAAACTTCACATATAGGCTTAACTGTTTCTATTTCTGGACTCTGTGCCCCCATATCCACCCCCCCCCCCCCTTCCCCACGTGCACACACACACACACACACACACTTTTTTTTTTCTTCTGCTTTTTCTTCTCCATCTCCAAGCACTTCCAGATGTGGCCTCCACACGTAACAGCATGGCCATATTTGGTATGGCAGCAGCCCTGCATTATTAACATATTTTCTGCCTCAGTTTAGTCACAAAGCATTCCTGACAGCTCCGAGGGCTCCTAAATGTGTTCTCCATGGAGGAAATTCCTTCGAGTTTCCATGCAATCTGTCCGCCAGGTTTTCCGAAAAAAAAGAAAAAACAAAGCAAAAGAAATGCAACTGTTACCCAGATTTCCATATAAGCTGTTGGGTTCAAGTGAAAAAGAGAGAGAGAAGAAAAAAAAAAAGAAAAGAGAAAGCACTCTGCTTTTTCTACGAGGTTAAAAATAAGCACTGAATTTCAGAGATTGCTGGCCAGAGCGACATGAATGAACACAGATGAATAAAGGAGTGTAGGCTGCACGCCGTAGCGGGATGTTCTTGCAGTTAGAGCGCTTTCTTGGTTCCAGGTAAGCCTGCATGTATTAAAGCTGTGGTTTGAGCGTGAAGTGTTGTACAGGCTGATCATTTATTCATCTGCTGTCCCTTGACAATCTTTTCACTTTGCACTTAATTGGGGTTGGAAAATGAGTTCGGGGTTGACGGGCGGTGGAGTATGTTGTTGCTTTGACATATAAGCTGGCATCATTTCCGTGCAAGGACGCTAGATGGAGATGTATTGTGCTGTTGTAGGAAGTCTACAAAAAAAAAAAAAAAGTTTCAGACTTGAGATGAATTGATATGATATTTTTTTTTCTCAGTATGAATATAATAAAAGTGCTGAGCATTAATCGAGCATGGTTATGTTTCATCATCGTGGGGTGCATTTTCTTGGATGAAGTAGGTTTTGTTCCACTTTGGAAAAACACATCTGTACGGCATGTTTTCTTTTGCGCTTCACAACCTGTCGCTGTCAACGAGCGAGAGCGATCGACCGACAAGAACAATATACAGAGTCTCACCTCGCGCTCTTGTGTGCTGCTCGTCATGCTGAGTTCTTGTTTACGATGCTTCATCAGGGTAAACGGTTAAGGCTCTGGTTACTGATCGGAAGGTCGGGGGTTCGAGCCTCTGTGTTGCCATGCTGACACTGACGAGTCCTTGGGCAGTCGTTCCTTATTGGTATATGTGGAGGGGAAAAAATGACAATTTCATTGTCTGGTAAGGTACATGTGACGAATAATTGAATCTTGATTCATGCAGCCGCTCCCCTTAATTTACAGCATTTGGCAGACACTTACAGTACAGGAATGCTAAACAGTTGAATGTTAAGGGCCTTGCTCAAGGGCCCAACATGGGCAACTTGGTGTTGCTGGTGTTTAAACCAGTGACCTTCCAAACCATGGTCCAATGCCTTGACCGCTGAGCTACCCCTGCTCCCTGCCCTCATAGACACATGCTCATTGTCCGTTTTGATTTGCGTGCATCGCCATCGCTTGCATCTGTTTACAGAAGTAGCATGACATCATACACATAGTATCACCTCGTACCAGATGTTGGTATTAGCGCATGGAATCAGGCTGATATAAATGAACACATCTCGGTGCTATACAAGGCCCCCCGATGTGACGGTGACTCATGGGAGGGTGTGAGGGATCAGAATTCGCCCCACATGTTCTGACCTGGACCTTACTACAGCTCTTTCGTCTTAGCTCACACACGCATTTGTTATTGGATACGCATAGTAACGCAGTCGTGCTCTAAAACATGACAGGAGAACGCTCCTTATGTCATGCGTCCCTGACCGATTAAGCTCGTTCCCTAGACGCAGTGACCACACGGTATCCATGGGTGTAATGCGATTACGCTCTCCATTTACGGCAGTTGTTTGTTCCTAAGAGCGGAGGATGCTCTTGTTTTAGGAAACACTGCCGTTCCTCTTAATGAAATCTGCCAGTTTTTTTTTTTTTCCCCTTTGGGAAATATTGCAAAATCCATTTTATGCTTTTATGTAGTCATAATATTTTCCAATGGCCTGACAGCAGTTTTGTATTTTCATTAGGGAAGGAAAGAACAGAGGCCTTGTTTCCTTATTGATTTGAGCATGTGACTCATGGCCTGAATGTGCCCTGGGTATATAAAAAAAAAAAAAAAGTTGTCTGGCATCAGAGAGACCAGTCATCCTGCCAAACATCCATGCCCTTGGATCAGGATCGTTTTAAGATGTCTCATAACTCCTCTATATTTCATCTTCAGGAATGTGGGCGTTTACGTATTCTGCAAGGACATGGAGTAACGTAATGGCAATACTAGAGTAGGTCATGGGTCCCAGCTCAACAAAGAGGCCCGATTGCACATTGTCCCCGGAGGAAGTGACCACTGGGAACGCTGACACATGTAATGTAATTATAACGACTCTTTCCGGCTGACATCTGTTTCCGTTTCTCTCGGTGGAAACCAACCCAGTGGTGTCTGGATGTACGTTTGTAACGGAGATCTTGCACAAGCAAGATAAGAGAGTTGCACTACACACAAAGGTGTGTGACACTTATCAACATGGAACAGCTTGCCATTACGTATGTGAAATTTTACAGACATAACTGCAAAAATCACATGCTGTCATTCGTACCGGAGTCGAGTCAGAATCAAGAGTCGCTGCTTTATCTTTTGTTTGGATGCAAAGAGGTACAAGGCGTCATGTTACTTGTGATAAGACTGGGTCAGTGTACGGTGCTGAAGATGGGTCAGTGCGTCATCTGCCTGTTCATCAAAGGAAACGTTATATATAAGGGCTATGGGAGCGTATGTAGGGTAAATACTCAGCTAAGCCTCAGTGCGAGGGTGGCGCAAAGGATGTCAAAAGCGATCCGCACTCTCTCTGTAGAATCTGCCTTCCGAATGCACCGCTGCTTTCATTTCTTCATCCCTGTAGGGCCACTTTCAGGGGACCAAACAACAGGTGAAAGTGTGATGGAGTGAGATCAGGACTACAGGGAGGACGCTTTAACGCTTCAATACGCTTTAGCGCTTCAATAAGCGTCACACTGTAACGAGCACTGCTGATTGTTGAACCTTTTTCCTGATGGTGTTCCAATACTTCTGGCCCGCGAGAATCCCAGAAAAGTGTAAGCGTTGATTGATTTTCCTGCTGATGGTCGGCTTTAGAACTTTTTCTCGGTCGGTGATTGAGGATGTTTCCGTTCCACACTCTGCCGTTTACTCTCAGCGATGAATCCGTGTCCAGTGATGACTCTCTTTACCTTCCTTAGAGTACAAATAAAGTATTCAAACACTTCTGTTGATGCTCTTCCATAAGCTGGTTTGGTACCCATCTCACATAAAAAAAAAAATAAAAAAACGAATCACTGAACGCTGCTCTTCTTTCGTGCAAATCACAGGTGGGGCGTCCGTTATTACTCGCACCGCAGCTACAAATGAACTGATGTAACACATTCACGTCTGCACAGCAGCGGCAGAGGAGACCGTGGTCTTGATCGGAAAGCGCCGACAAGACAGTGCACAAGACAGTGCGCCCAGCAGACGTTTTAATACTGTATGAACAGAGTGCGGATAATTTTTGACTCACCCTCACCACTCACCCACCTCGTACGTACAATATAAATGAGAAAAAATGAGCCATGTTTGAATCTCTGACTCCACAGAAGATGATCTGATCCGAGAGAGACATTTGTGTCATCTGCATAGTAGAGGCCGTAAGGAATGTATCAATATACCCTAAAACAGCTGCAGGACAGATGTGTAGCTATGTGACATTTGTATACTAGCAAGCAAAAATGTTTTATTGATAAATGATCCTGTATCGGTGCCAAGCCCAGAATCGAGCCTTAAGGGATTCCACAAAAGCTCCAAGCAGTATCATTACCTGGTCATACGCAGCTCTTGTACACCTGGATCAAATTCCGTCTAATCTGACCTGTAGTTGCTTCCCATAGCTGTAATATTCCATGAGCATTTTTTCAAGTGCACATCATAAACGATGCAGTACATCATCCATCATCTGCGATATCCTCGACGATATGTCGTCTTCTTTCGAGCGGTCAATGCTTCAACCTACAGTGTTAATAAATGGCTCGACTGTCATGCCTATAAATATCTCTCCACTTCAGTTATCTTACCAGCACTGCTCCGAGGATATGTGCATACCTGTGGGTGAAGATTCAAGGCTGATTGAAGTGTACGTTTTAGAGAGTAGGAAGCAGAAACACCTGAATCATTGGTAGAACGTTCATAGGGAAGCACTGTGGTCTCATTCTGGCTCACAATCTGCTCACCTGCATAATCTTGGAGGTGCAGGGAAACCCAAGAACCTGGAGAACATATACGAAACTTCTTTGCGTACACTAGTGAAGATCAGGATCGAACAAGGGACCCTCGAGCTTTAAGGTCACAATGCTACCCATGAGGGTTTAGCCATTATCCTGCACTGAGTACAGCGGTGCCAACCTTATGACAGGCTATGATATGGAACAATTGATGGCTGCTTTAGACCTTTTCCATCATCACCATTCAGCACATTGTGTATTTACTAATCAATATTTATTAGAGTCTGACTGAAACCACACAGGTCTGAGAGATGACTCGGGGATTAATACAGCAGCGTCTCGTATACAGTCCATGTGTATGCATAAAGAAAACAGATTGCATGTATGAGACGGTCTGATTCTGATAAATATTTAGGTGAAACACATAAGCATGTCTATGAAGGCCTCGATCCTGTTCGGCTTTTCTCACCGGCTTATAAAGTGTCTAAGAAGAGACCAGGTGTGCCTCAGTCCATTTTTTTCCCTTTGGTTGAGTCTAAGAGAGAGAGACTGCTGGAGGAATGGAAAAAGACTGAGCGAGAGGCAGGGAGGGAGGGAGGGAGTGGGGTGAAGCGGAAAGACCTGTCTGAAATGGAAGAGCTGGTATGTGGGCCTTCAGGAATGTTTAGACCCGTCAGGATAATTGAGTGGATCTGGAACAAGGAAAGACAAACTTTGTTCCTGGGGTGCAGAGGAATGTGCACAGAGATGTCTGGAGAGCAAATTCCAACCCAAGCTGGACACACACACACACACACACACACACACACATTGCACTCCTCAGTCTTATACAGTAGATCCCTGCCATTAGAGACTCATTCATTATCTCAGATCATTGTAATGTGAGGATTGTACCGTTCTGTTCCTTTATCGTCCTTCTGTTTTCTTTCGCTGATTACTCAACCTGTCGTATCTCAGTGTAGCCTCCTGCCATGGAGCCTAAAAATAATCAGACCCCGGAACATGTCTGCTAATGCTTTTTTTCCCCCCTTTACCAGATCAGGCTGGATTTCTTTCCACATCTGAAGCTTTATTGGAAGCGGGCGGATATCCGTACCTTCTGTTCCCAGTCGGTGGGATTTTTTTAAGGGATGGATGATGATGATGATGATGCTGATGATGATCGCTGGCAGATGGACAAACATCAGTTTGAAAAGTGTTTGATGCTGAAATAAATGACCAGATAAATGTTTGAGTATCACTTTGCTGTTAGACAGCTGGGTTTACAGTAAGCCCCTCTGTGCCCAGGGTTAGCATGGTTAGCATTGTAGCCTTGCACCTCCAAAGTCAAGGGTTCGATTCCTGCCTCAAGGTCTGTGTGTACATGCGTGTGTGTGTGTGTGTGTGTGTGTGTGGAGTTTGCATGTTGTAACCGTGCTTATTGGGTTTCTTCCGGGTACTCGAGTTTCCTCCCACATGCAGTTTAGGCTGATTGCCATGTCTGTAGTGTCTAGTGTCTAGTGTCTAGCCTTCACGGAAGAATGGAATGCATTATAACAGTAAGAAATGAATAAATTAGATCTTCAAAAAGAGTACATCAGTGTGATGGTCTGGTTGATGCTCTGTAATGGACCAGCATCTCTTTCTTCCAGTATGTACTCCTGATTGAAAGAACTTTTTTTCTGCTAGAGTTATATGATGAGCAACTACTGAGTTTGAACATATTTAATTTCCGATTGTTGAGCTGCTAATGTATGATTTAGATTGAAATTTGATAGATCTACAATTAATAATAGGTCTACATACTGTATAAAAGATATTAGTCATTAGATCTATCAAATTTCAATCTAATCATACATTAGCAGCTCATCAATCGGAAGTTAATTATGTTCAAAAGCTGAAGAATTCATTTTAAAATGAAATGTGTGGGTAAGAATGATCTGCAGTTCTGATAAGCTAAGTTAAACCAGGGTTGGGGTCAATTCAGGAATGAAGTCAACAATTACAGGAAACGGAGTTGGAATTGAATTGGAATTACAGGAAGTGGAATTAAATTCAGGGAATTTCCACCTAATTCCGTTTACTGCTGTACATTTGAACTTTATTTATGATGCTTTACAAATACCAAGTAATGTATGAAATATAGTTGATAAAATGCAAGTAAATAAAAATGAGAACTGTACATTATGAATTAATAATTGAATGACAGTGGTGATACGTTTCTGGACGTACTATACATTCAAGTTAATTTCAGCCTTTATTCATTACTGCACAGTGAAATTCTTTATTCATCACATATCCCAGCTTCTTGTTAGTAGGCAGGGGTCAGAGCGCAGCCATTTTACGGTGCCCCTGGAGCAGACAGGGTTAAGGGCCTTGCTCAAGGGCCCAACAGTGACGGCCCCGCACCACGGCCCCGCAGATGATTACCACATAATATATGTCTCAACTCACAAAAACATGAGTCAAGTTCATTCATGTATTTCATTCACTTTTTATTGCATCGAATTATCGATCATGCAGCATGACGAAGACCACGAACACATGGAATAACATAACTTGCAGTTATAACTTTATCAGCCTGACATTTATCAGTTGCTTCCTCAAATGGTTCCAGAGTTTCACAAAGTTCTTTGATTAGCTTCATTTCATTAACTGTAAACTGAACAGGGGCTTGCAGTGTTGACACAACATGTGAAGGTACCATAAGAAATGTTCCCTCATCATTTTCAGCTGGATTTTCCATCTTGTTGCATTTGCAGCTGGGAGCTTTACATGACATTCAAGAACTTCTGCTGTTCTTGTTGTTTTCTGGCAAAAACTTGTGAGCCTCTGCACTTTTGCCATCACAATTTTAAGAGGACTTGCTTGTTGTAGGACATCGTGGACCACAAGCTGGACAGTACGGATAAAGCATGGGCTCCTCTCATCAGTTCATCAGTTATACTGATCTCTTGAAGTTTAGCTCCATCATCATCATCATCATCATCATCTGTGTCACTCTCATGAGTCTCCACTGGTGGGAAGAGACAGAATGCCTTCACCATGTTCGCAGCGTTGTCCGTTCTAATGACGGAGACTTTGTTAGAAATACCGTATGTGGCAATTTTATTCTCATATTTCTGAAAAATGTTTTCTGCTGTATGCTTTCCCTTGAACCTCTCGCAAGAGAACATGACTGTATGAAGCTCAAAGTTAAAAAAAAAAAAAAAGACCAGTTATACGCAAGAATGATCGCATGTCCCTGCTAGACCAGATATCAGCAGTCACACACGTCTTGAACTTTTTTTCATTAGTACATTTAGCTGTTTTTTAATGTCATCTGCACATTGTGGAATGAGCTTTTGACTCGGGTGCTTGTGACTTGGCATTGTAAGACGAGGTTCAGCCAAATGGAGAATCTTGTCTTCAACAGTTGACAAAGGACGCATCCCATTAACAGTGTAGTCTACAATGCTATCTGTAAGCTCCAACTGATGACGGTTGGTGGCTGACAATTTTGTAGTGAGGTCAAGCAGGTAATTCGGTCCAGACTGGAGTGAGCTTCTGTTGGTGAGTGTAGCTGTGTCACTAAGAATCTCAGGTCGATTCCTCTAGAAAAATAAAACAAATACACAAAACACCATTTGGGCAACTGTGATTGACTCCAATGTTCATGTGTCTCCAAAAACTACATACAGCACGAGACGTATTGTGACCACAATCAGTTATTTAATTTAACTAAATGATGGTAACTGGAAAGAAAGTGTAGTACAAGTGCCAGACATATTAAGTGATATTGATTGTATTAAATCTTCGTGCACAGATTTATGCATGCAACAACATAAACAAAATTATTTTTGCTCTACATTAGTAAAAAAGCAAATGTCCACATTTATTATCTAAGGATAAAATGATATCTGTGTAATTCTTTTGTGGAAATGTTGTTGACATGTAAGTGTTCTTTAAAGTACCTGTTCCACAAACACTACTCACCTGTAGATGACGTTTAAAATTTGATGTCGCTCGGATGGATCCATGAACAGGTTTACCACAATGATTGCAGGTTGCTTTATGGTTACCTAAAGTTGTACGAGTCGGTTCACCAAAATGATCCATCATACTGGTCTTCCCAGACATTCCAGATTTCTCAGCCATTGTCAGTTTAATAGGTTAATCCAAATCTATGTGTTAATTTTGCAGTCCAGGGTTCACACACACATCAGATTCTCAAAACAGTCCAAGATCATACACAAAAAGCTGTCCAAATACCATCAAGTTCTTTTCACTCAAACTAACAGGAAAAGCTTCAAACTTACACCCTTAAACTGGCCCCTCACTGATTTACATTTATACTGCCAGGCTATGAACCTTCACCGTGCACGGAATTTTGGGAAATATAGTTTAGTCTTGTTAGGGACACGCAGAGTAAGACATGCAAAAAAGAATCATATTTAATATTTTACCTCTTTAAATATGACTATAATTTGTGAAATGATCAAGCTTAACATACAGAACTTTACATTTCTTTTATATATTTGTTGTTTATGTGATTTACAATATTTAATGTAAAATAAGATTTTATTTTATAAAATATAAAGCATTAATTCATTAATAATAACAACAACAATAATCATTTTATTATAGCCTTGTGACATTCTGTTATGGTGTAATATATATATATTATTATTATTATTATTATTATTATTATTATTTATTTTTATTTATTTTTTTACTTAAAAAACTTTTTAAAGGTTCTTACCACATACGGGGGTGTGTGTGTGTGTGTGTGTGTGTGTGTGTGTGTGTGTGTGTGTGTGTGTGTGTGTGATGTACCACATATGGGTACGGTGTGTGTGTGTGTGATGTACCGTGTGTGTGTGTGTGTGTGATGTACCACAGACGGGTACGGTGTGTGTGTGTGTGTGTGTGTGTGTGTGTGTGTGTGTGTGTGATGTATCACAGACGGGTACGGTGTGTGTGTGTGTGTGTGTGTGTGATGTACCACAGACGGGTACGGTGTGTGTGTGTGTGTGTGTGTG
>JAAGKR010007463.1:30000-36591 GCA_011419295.1 Clarias macrocephalus | reverse complement strand
TCCGTCCCCAGGCCTGGCTAATCGCTCCTGATGAACACTTGACAGAAAAGGAGAGGGGAAGGAGACAAAATGTGTGTGTGTGCATGTGTGTATGTGCGGCGTGTGTGTGCGAGTGTGTGTGCATGTGCATATGAGTTGTGCTTGTAAGAGAGGGTGAGAGCAAGGTGAGCTATGAATAGTGTATTTGTATTCTGACCCATTCAAGCTGTTATCTCAGCATGTGGCAGAGTGTGTGCAACCTCTCGAGTGAACATCTTCTCACGTGAATGTTTCTGTCTCTCCATTTTTTGTTCCCTATGTGTGTGTGTGTGTGTGTGTGTGTGTGTGTGTGTGTGTGTGTGTGTGTGTGTGTGTTGGTCCTCAGTCAGTATACTCTAATTATTGTGAGTGAATATCTCAGTAACAAGTTGCCATTAACTTGTCCGGCAGTTTCTCAGAACTTTTCCAGGAATCAGATCCCGCTTAATCATCAGAGCCCCGAGAAGACGAGGTCGTAAACATGTGCACACATGTCCGGATCTTTAGACTCTCTAGTTTTCACACACAGTGTCAGTGTGCATGTTTCAGTGTGCCTTTTTTCCCTTGTGGTATTGCACACACACACACACACTCTCACGCGCACACGCGCGCACGCACGCACACACACACACACACTCACGCGCACGCACGCACACACACACACACACACGCAGCATTGCAGTCGCACAGCATATTGAAATTGAAATTAGATTGGGAATATAGAAATGTTTCCATGTACAGTATAGGAGTTTGTTTTTACGATTGATTTTATTTATCCTTTATAATGAATTATATTTACAGTGGAGCTAAATTTTAAACTGCAAAGTACATACTTGAAAAAAATATATTTTTCAAGAAATCAATATTGGATGGATACTGGTATACGCGAGCATCAGTGTCACTACTGTTTACTGCTTTTGACATCAACATCTAAACTTAGATTGACAGACCCTCACTTCCTGTAACTTCTAACTCCTTTCCTGCGTTCTGTCCTCCCTTCCATCGTTTTATTTACTTCTGCCCTTTCCTTTCCTGTCCATTTCCTTCCACCCTTCACTTGTTCCTTCCTACAATTCCTTCCTTTATTTCCTTTACGTTCTCCCTTTACTTCCTAATTTCACTTCATTAACTACCTTATTTCACTTTCTTTACTTCTTCCCTTCCTGCTTTCACTTCATTAACTTCTTCATTTGACTTTCATTCTTCACCTTCTTCTTACATTTCCTGCTTTCACTTTCTTCATTTTCTCCTTCCTGCTTTCGCTTTCCTTACTTCCTCCCTTCACTTTGCTTTAAAGTATTTGTCCTTTAATTTTATCCTTAACTTTCTCCATCCCCACAATTGCTTCCTTCACTTTATTCACTCCCTTCACTTTCTGCTTGCTCCCACTTCATTAACTCCCTTCCTTCACTTCCCACTTCCACTTTCTTTACTTCCTTCCTTCACTTCCCACTTCCTACATTCCCTTCCTTCACATTCTTTCCTTCCAAATTTCACTTCATTTTCTTCACTTCCTACCGTCACTTCATTGACTTCCATGGCTCATTTTGTCCTTCACTTCCTTCCTACAATGAAGACTTTCTTCACTTCATTTCTCCTCTTCTCTTCCCAAATTCACGTCCTTTACCTCCCCCGTCACTTTCCACTTTAACTTCTTTACTTTACTTCCATCCTTCACTTCCTCCCTTCAAAACAAATCCTTCATTTACTTCCTGCCTGCACTTCCTTTACTTTCTTCCTTCACATCCTGCTTATACTTCATTTATTTTTTTTACTTCAATTCCATACTAGTCTTCCCTCCTTTCTACAAATCCTTCTTTTACTTTAATGACCTCTTTCCTATACTTCCTTAACATGCTATACTCCCAACAACTCACCGTTGCTTTTTTCTGAAACAGACTAACAATTATAATGTCACCTATCACCAAGAATGATCCTTTCTTACCTTAACACATTTTTTTTCTCTTTTTATACACACATTAAAACTAATAATTAGAGTATTACACACTTCACTTCCTTCTTTAGAAGCCCTACAAAGATCAATACAGCAAATACAGAAGCGTTATTCAGCGGAGATGTCAGGATTATGGCCGACAGTCGGATCCGGGTTCAGGTTTGATTGTGGCGGTCTGTACCGTGTGTAGCTTGGAATTCCTAGAGCTTTTGTGAAGAGTTACAGAAATTTCCGTACCACATTAGTAGCAGTGACTTGCTAGGCTTAATGTGACAAGCGAACATCACACAAACAAGCCTCATGGATCAGGAGCCCAGCTTCCCTGCCTGATTTAGGGATTAAGGTTTTTTTTTTCTCCACTCCTTATTTTTAACCTTTTTTATTTATTTAGTATGACGTCCTCATGTGAATCCACTTTCAGGAAGCAACCAGCAAATGATAACAAAGACCTTGACAGCTATGTTTCCGCTTGCAGAGGTACAAGATCTCACACTCGTGATTGATGCATCACTTTAAAAGACAATGAATGGCATGGACTACTGATCAGAAGGCTGCGAGTTTGAATCTCAGCACCGCTACGCTGTCACTGCTGGGCCCTTAACACTCATCAGCTCAGCTCAGTCGTAAGCTGATTTGGAAGAGGTTGTCTGCCAAATGAAAAAAAATGTAAATAAGTAAGTGTTGACAGGACAGGCTTATGAAGCCCTACGTTTCATGTTATTGTGGTTTTCTGTGATTTACTGCCTTTCACTAAAGTGGTATGATATCTTTAATGCAAAATATTTCATGGGAACATGGCGTGTGTCCTGTACAGAGCTCTGAGGCCCGAGTGAGCGATTATAGATTGGGTTCGGAAACTGAATTTATATTCAGAAAGAAAAGACAGGTTGTGTGTTTAGATCTCTGAGGAGAAATGATTGGTTTAAACAGGTGAGGGACTCTTCATGTTTAATAGCTCTCCAACTGAGCTTTGATTCATTAATCTCATAAGCCTCCAAACATTCTCATCAAAACAACACAATCTGTCCTGCTGGTAAGAAAAGCAAAACGCACGTAATATATGTATACCGTATATCAAGGCATATAACAATGTTACAATTTTGATCAATATGGCAACTTGAATGTGTATGAGGGGCGTTCAAGTCAAACCGGGACATGTGATGGAATTTCTGGTGAATGAAGCCATAAATGGCTCAGAGGCTACCGAGTTCGCCTGGAACGCCTGATCCTTAAAAAGCGACGGATAACTTGTTGCCAATCTGCAGAAAAGATGCATCTGACTGTGGGAACTGGAACAGGAACTCAGCTGGGAGCTACAGACCTGACGTCTCTCCAAGACGTCTCCACATGTTTGGGCCATTAAAGGAGTTCCTGGGAGGCCAGGGTTTCAAACGTCAAGCAGGCAGACTGATCATGGCTCTGGCGTACTGAGAAAACTTTCCACCTTCAAAGGTGTCCAAGCATTAGTGAAACGAATAATGATAAGTGCGTTAGTGTAGCAGAGGATCATATACGTAGAGAAATAAAGGAAGTTTTTATTTGACTTGAACATCCCTGTACCATTAAATAACGTTAATTGTATATATTTTTTAAATGCTATTAAGTCAAATTATCAATTTAATATTTAAGTAGCCAATTTATATTTAAGTAGCCAAAACATTCCCCATTATCTGTGACTAAAAGCCTGGGCAGCTCTTTCCAAGTGGAAAACAAAATGTAGTGATTACTAATGTGAGTTGAGGAAAAGGGGATGGGTGTTCCAGCAGCTCAGTTAGTCTTGGTGAGTTTTAGTTCTAAATTAACAGAAAATGATAAATACATAAAAAAAAAACCCTCCATTTTTGAATCAAGGCGACACGGTGGTGTAGGGGTTAGCACTGTCGCCTTGCACCTCCAGGGTCTGGGTTTGATTCCCATCTCTGAAATCATCATCTACACTGCTCTGTCCTGTATACATGGAGTTTTCATGTTCTCCCTATGTTTTCTCCAGGTAGCCCGGTTTCCTCCCACAGTCCAAAGACATGTAGTTTAGGTTAATTGGCGTTCCCAAATTGCCCGTAGTGTGTGAATGAGTGTGTGAGTGTGTGTATGTACAGTGTGTGTGGCCCTGTGATGGATTTGCACCCTGTCCAGGTGATTATTGCTCAACTTGGCTCTTCTATGCAAAAGGTGCATGATTGTGGATAACAAGAGTTAATTTCAAGCCAAATAAGAAAGGTTAGTGCAAGCAGGTTAACCAGCCAGGTTGGCAGTTATAGGGCAAAAAATTCCAATGAAAGATGTGCACGTTTGAGGCAGAACCACCAGCAGAGCATACTAGCTTAATTCCAAGTGCAACAGCTGCTGCCGCTGTTATTGGATTTCCACATGGGACACAACAAACATTCATTGCCCTTTTATTTTCAATGAGTTCTGGACAGGCAAGCAAAGCAACCTGGGCAGAACAGCAGTCAGTGCAGCAGAGGGGATCGAGCCCGAGTAATCACCACATGGCTGCCTGAGACAAGAACACAAACCTTGGACATTAGAGTCTCTCAATCAAACCAGAAGTTTATAGATACTGGTCTGAGCTTTCAGCTTATCTAGCAATCTTTAGATTCTGGCATGTCCCACTGGACAGAAACGGCATGCACCTGCTGAAGAGATTATATCTCACAGTTAGTTCGGAAAGTCTGCCTGTCCTCCAGGTGGAGCTACTGTAGAGTAGAAGCTGTGGTTGGCGATACAGAAGTCTGCGTTGACCTTCTCAGCCTTAAACTCCCCGCTAGGAAAATTAATGAAAAAGTTAATGGTTTGAATTGTATCATCACCAAATACTTGAAATATACTGCATAGTAGCAATATATTGTAGCTAGCAAGATTTAGCGTTTTGCATTATGGTCACTATGAGAAGCATGAGAGACCTTTCACCCGCTGAGTGGAAATCCCTGCTGAGAGCTACATGTGACCTTTCACGTGGCAAGTGTAGAGGGATTCGTCACCCGCTGTGTGAAGAGCGGCACAAAAAAATCTGTCATTTAAATCAGTGCATTTGATAGCCATCAGGGAATATGGAACAGATCAGTGATCTCCAGTAACACAACTCAGGTCTGGTGTGTGTGTGTGATATTCATCATCTACACCGCTTTATCCTGTATACTTGCCGCCTATCCTAGGAGATTTGGGGCACTAGGTGGGTTACACCCTGGACACAGTGCCAACCGGACACGCCAGTTAGCCTCATCTGCATGTCTTTGGGTGTATGTGTGTGTGCCCTGCAGTGGATTGGCACCCTGTCCAGGGTGTACCCCGCCTCATGCCACAAGTCTCGTAGGATAGGCTCCAGGCCCTGACCCTGAGTACCCGATTAAGCGGTATAGATGATGAGCGATGAGTGCATGTTTTTGGGCTGGAGGGGACTGGAGTACACGGAGGGAACCCACCAAGCACGGGGAGAACATGCAAACTCTGTGCACTCAGACCCCGAGACGGGAATCGAACCTGGATCCTGGAGGTGCAAGGCGACAGTACTAACCACTGAGCCAGCATGCCGCCCCTACTCATGTTTGGTTCTTTCAAAAATACTGCTTAAATAAAAATCATTTTAAGAGTTAAATGGTGGAAAATGTTCCTTTTAGTTACAGTTTAAAATATTAACAGTAGATACAGATCGATCGACTATTTTTAATTAGCTTCATCGATAATTAAGTCAATAGAAGTTTCTCACAAGCAGAGAAAGACAAAATGTGTGTGTGAACCATATTTCCCTCCCAAACACCAGATTGTAGGCTGTGTGAGTAAATCACTTGTTCTGACACTTTTGCACAGTCTGTTTGTGGCTTCATTAAAGAGATGAAGTTATTTTTTTCTTAATTGGGTGCTGCTTGACTTGGCTGCCATAAAGCGCCATCGCCATCTCATGAAACAAGCGGAATTATCAACAAACATGGCTGTTAGAGTCTTATTTACAAGGGCTCCCTAAAAAATCTGTGTTGCTGGCGTTCTTCCATGGTCTGTTTGAGAATGTGCGGATGCACAGGAGACAGAAATAGATAGTGACACGCGCGCACACACACACACACACTGAAATACAAAGTGATGGAGTGTGTAATATCCACAGCATATATTGTAGATAAGGTGTTCCCTCTTGTATTAATGCCTGTACCCAATTAAACAAGCCGCTGATAAACAATAGCAATATTCAATACTCTCATTTATGCCGTGCATTTCGAGCTCATTAGCATTCAAGTCTCTCAGAACAACAATGGATATTCATATGATGCTATTCACACTGGGGCAGAGAGAAAGAACGAGCAGCAGGGGACAGACCGCACGGCTTTGTCCTCGGATGCATAGAGGAGGAGTCTGTGTGAAGCAGGAGAAGAGAGGAAGAGAGAGGAAGAGAAGATTGTGATCTCAACATAATCACTGGGCGGAAGAAGGGAGCGAGGCCGGAGAATTGGCCACCATGGCGGGTTAATAGGGCATGAGGCAGGCTGGGAAACTGGCCAACAAACCTGGCTCGACATCACAAAGCCTACATCACAAGGGCAAGGAGCAAGACGGAACGCATGCCAGGGACCCTGGGAGTGCCACATGCCCTCCACAGAGCCACGCGAGCCTGGGGCACGTCCGCACAC
>JAAGKR010007463.1:0-25000 GCA_011419295.1 Clarias macrocephalus | reverse complement strand
AACCACAATGATCAATGTGTGGTCTCTGGAAACCAGTGGTTAGCAAAGTACACAAATCCTGTACAGCAAGTCCCTTACATACGAACATTGAATTATGAACTTTCAAAGATACACGCAAGCGTTCGCACATGTTCACTCGCAGAAGAGAGGTCACAAGTCTGGTGTACACTGTCACATCCCAAAAGCAAGCGTAAACACGATGAAGCTGGTGCTGCTAAGAAGAACACAAAAGTGAAAATAATTAAGAGTTGAAAAGATGCTTCTTCTTTCAACATGAATGGTTCAACCATCGGCACGATTCTAAAAAAACAACATATTAGAATTTTGCTGTGTATAGACAATCCTGTTAGTATCCTGGTACATGGACAATGTGTGTTTGAATTACGAACAAATTGGCCTTACAAATGAGCTCTCAGAACAGAACTTGTTCATATGTTGAGGACTTACGACACTTGAGTTAAAGTACAGATACCCCTGGAAAATATCACTCAAGTAAAAAGAAACATTCTCCTTTTACATTTTTATTTAAGAAGTACAAAATTCCTTACTTTTAAATTTATTAAGTACAGTGAAACCTTGGATTACGAGCATAATTCATTCCGAAAGTGTAAACCAAATAGAATTTTCCCATAAGAAATAATGAAAACTCTAATTATTTGTTCCACAGCCCCCCAAAAAAATAAATACATAATAATAATTAATACAATATATTAAGTATAAATAAAACAAATTAACCTGCACTTTACCTTTAAAAAAGTAAAAATAAATCCCGACAGATAAGTGTTTCCGTTTGTGTGCGCAGCACTGTGTATTTGTGTGTGTGTGTGTGTGTGTGTGTGTGTGTGAAATTAGCCACTTCCCTTGCCTCGTCTTACACAGTAAAACTCCTCCTCCCTCCCCCCCACCTCGCTTTTTAAGTTTCACAACAAACACACACACAGCGGAAAAACTCTCTAATGACACCCCCGTGAGCGCATACTAACGGAATCACTGGTGTAAAGTAAAAAAACAAAAAAACAAATGAACCAACACTTTACCTTTGACAGAGACAGAGCAGAGTTTTCTGTGTAGAGCAGCGAGAGTGTGTCTTGTATGTGTGTGTGAAGCAGGGGGGGGTAAAGGCGAGAGAGTGTGTTTGCATGTGTCGGTGTGTGTGTGTGTGTGTGTGTGTCGGTGTCAAATTATGCACACACACACACACACACACACACACACACACACACACACACACACACACACACACACACACCTAGGAGACACGCTGAAACAGAGAGGGAGATGTTGATTATACGAGTAAGAGATGAGCAGTAAGATTTACCCACAATTCCGCAGCGCAAGAGAGAGAAAAATCATTGGCTCAGTTGTGACGCTTGGTGTCAAATGATACTTGGCACTCGTAAACCAAGACCTGCTCGTGTTATTCGCAATACGAGGTTCCACTGTATTAAAAATACTGAGCTTGTACTATCTCAGTAGTACGTCTCTCTCTCATTTGAGACTGTAACTGCACTGTTTGTCTCGTCCTGAAACCATCTCGGCTTCTGATTTCAAACACCTCCAACACCGCTGTGGTTATGTAACACAACACCATGTGAAAAATAACTAGGCGATATTTAATAGCAATAAAAATTGTAGTATCACTACCATCTCATGGAGCACCGCCGCATTCTGCTCTTAGTGTGCGCATGTGGTTAGACCAGTATGTTCCAGGATGTTGGCTGGGACCAGATAAAAGTCCGGATCTCACTCCATGTGATTTCTTCCTGTGGGGCTACACAAAGGAGGAGGTGTACAGGACAAAGCCTCGCCCACTGGAGACCAGACCACTGGAGGACGCGGAGGCACGGATTCAGGAGGTACGCAGCAATTTCCCAAACGACTGCCTTTAGAAGACTGTGACTTCAATCCCTGGATGTTTGAGCAACCTGGTTCACACCTACACTGAAATTTAAATGTTTGCTTTCATTTTCCTTAGAAATAAAGTACATGTACAATTTGTTTCAATAAAATTGTATTAGAAATATAGACTTTTTGACAGATTTTTTAATCCCTGGTCACTTTTCACCCACGCTGCAGAAAGCATAAAGTATAGTAGAAACTATTTGGAGTAATATAAAAAGTATCATCCAATAAAACTTCTCAAGTACAGATACATGAACACTGCACTTACAGTGAGTACAGGAGCAAAGTAAATCTACTTAGTTACCTTCCACCTCTGCTGGAAACTATATTGATCAGTAATCGGTCGCTAGGAACAATGTTGAGCGGTGATTGTTTAGTGGTGATCAGTGATCAGAAACCACACTGATTGGTGACTGGGCTGTGAGAGAAATGGTGATCAGTGTCATTAATGGGAACAATGGTTGCTAGACTCTTTGAAATCTAGAAGTTGCTTGAATAGTTTTATTTTAAATAAAAGATCCATTGTACAATCTGTTACTGCTATTCTACAGTTACAGAGTAACTGAATTTTCCCACAGATTAAAAAATAAAAATAAAAAAAGACTTAAATTCTGTCCACTTTAGAGTTAAAAATGACAAAATGAGAGAAGGGAAAAATTGAAGCAAAGTGACTGCAGTGACTCGTTTCTGGATGCACTTTATAGCACAGGCTGCTGGTCTAAAGAACCCCTGAAGAGCAGTCGAGGAGTTTTATAGCAAAGCTGAATGAGCAGATCAGAACTGAGTGGGAAAGAGGGAGATATTGAGATAGACACAGACCAAAAGAGAGCTAAAGAAAAAGAAATGTGGATGATAACTTTCATTGTGTCGTAACTCCTCGCAGTTCAAAGACAGAGAGAAATATTGCATGACTGGGTCAGGGCAGCGGGTTTTAGCACCACAGAGATAGATATCTATTCCCTGCGCTGTAATTTAGAGTCATTAAAACAGAGCTGTATGTTGGGGACTGGAGTGCTACAGCACCGCCGATTCTGTGCGATAAAACCCTCGGAACTGCATTTCTTCCCAGCGCAGTATCACAGCCAACATCGGCACAGAGGTTGCCTAGGTAACCCCACAGGATTGTGTAAAGAGACGACGTGAAAAAAAAAAAAACAGGAGGTGGATCTTATCTAGGCTGACACATCAAGGGATTAATTATCACTCTTGTTTTCCTAGAAAATAAAAAAAGTAAGCTAAAAGAGAGAGAGAGAGAGAGAGAGAGAGAGAGCAACAAAAATGGCTTCAGCATCATCTCATCATATTAACATCACTTCAGCCATGGCATGAATCTAGTGTATGAAACAATTCCAAATGCCCCAGTGAACATATTCAAATAGTTGGTGTGTGTGTGTGTGTGTGTGTGTGTGTGTGTGTGTGTGTGTGTGTGTGTGTGTGTGTGTGTGTGTGTGTGTGTGTGTGCGCTCATGCATGCACATGTGCATGTGATTAAGCTACTGTGTGTCCGCATCCACTTTGTCATAGTAGAGAAAGCAGTGTGTCAGCCTAAGCACATGCACACACACACACACACACACACACATGAAAAAAGGAAAAACACAAGAGACAGATAGAGACATACAGACAGAGAGACACACAGACACATTTATACTGGGAAGAGGACGGAGAAAGAGGATGTGATAAAGAAAAAGACACCCAGACAGACAAATAGGGAGAAACAGACAGTGACGGAGAGTCAAAGACAGAGAGGTGATGCAGGAGAGACAGACAGGCAGGGGGACAGAAAGAGCTAATGACAGACAGTACGAGAATGAGAGTGAGAGAGAAAAAAAAAACAGAGAGAGAGAGACAGATAAAGGCAGACAGACACGCAGAGAGACAGACAGTCAAGGAGAGAGAGACGGGTAGGCATTTATATCCAGCAGCATAGCCATGTGTCAAACTCAAACTGCCATTCACAGCTTATCTTATCTCATAAAGGGCTGACGCTACAGCACTGCTAATGTTTTCCGCTGTCACCAGCGTGGCCTCATTTACGCTGTGAATGATCGTTTTGCTGAGACTGCTTGCTCTGAGCGTGCTTCAGATGTGCACACGACAGAGAGAGTGCAGCTCGGGAGTGAACGTAAAATAACTCCAACTCATAATTGTATGCATCATTATTTTTTGTATCGTCACAAAAAAAACATGATCTGTTTCTCCTCTGTCAGAATGTAGGGCAGGAGCAAGACACTGTGGCATTTCCTTCATAGTGATGGAGAAAATTGCCTCTGTTTAATTTGCTAGGTTCTTTCCCTTCCTCTGCAGTCTTCCAGATGCTCTGCCACAGAGTCGTGGGACAGGAGCCGCCTGTATTTGAGGTCAGGAAGCAGAGGAACACCTGCGTCCCTGGCTAATGACGCCTGCTGCGACAAAATGTGTCGCCAAGTGCATTTTGGAAGCATTGCTCTTCCGGAAAGCAGCAATCGGCCAAACAAACAGAGCTGACTGTCTAGGACTGCTTCCCCTCGGGATGTGATATCCAACATGATGGATTGCTAGCATGACTAGCCACTTCCTGCTGATACGCGGCTGAAGAAAGCCTCAACAGGCGAAATGGGAGAAAAGACAGAGGAGTCCAGCAAAGACACACAGAGGTAGAGATAAATGCCTCAGCCGTGCCAGTTGTCAGTGTGTCCAGCCGGGGCATCGCTCTTTTATCACCTCTGCTCTCCAGGCATGGCTGACCCTACAAATCAGGATAGAGACACTCACTGAAACTCATCCCAACATCCCGAGTGCTAGACTTCAACTTACAACTCACCAGTTTATTAGAATTGCGTCTATTACATAAAAAAAAAAAAAAAAAAACTGAAAAAAGGAACCATATCATCATCCTCTGTCTCAACACCTCATCATGGTCAAATATTCGCTTTAAAAACTAAAATTTTGCAAAAAAATTGCCCCGGCATACGAAGGACTACAGTCTGAGGTGTTTAAAAAGAGTTGGTGTCAGTGGAAAGCCAAGCGAAGCAAGATTTAGAGAAGACGTAGCATCATGGCTAGCAAGAGTGTTAGCAAGGACAGTAGCAAGGAGAAAAGGGGAGTCACTGTCAAGAGGAATCATAAACTAAAGTTAAGTGAGGTTTAATGTCTATTTTATATTTTACTTCATGTACATGTATATTTCAAATATTTTGATACAAAAAATATTATTATAGTGTCGTAAACTGATAATATTTTTGACTCGCCTCTTGAACAGATTAAATTTGTATCCTGAGGTACCACTGTATGTACCACATTGTGACACTTTGTATTGGTGGCTTAGTGGTTAGCACTGTCGCCTTACACCTCCAGGGTCTGGCTTCCATTCCCGCCCAGGTCTGTGTGCATGGAGTTTGCATGCTCTCCCCGTGCTTGTTGGGTTTCTCCAGTTTTCTTCCAAAGACATGCGGATTATGCTGATTGGTGTTCCCAAATTGCCTGTGTGTACTGTGGGTGTGTGGATGGATTGGCACCATTAGGGTGTACCGTGACTTTGTGGATGTAGACTCCAAGCACCCCATGACCCTGTACACAGGATATAGTGGGAGAGACAATGAGTGAGTGAGTGAGTGAGGAATTTTAACACTCTATGCGCGCACACACGCACACTCACACACAACTCATTATTATTTTTTAACAGTCCTGACTATATTCCAGAATACAATGCAGTGACAAAGATATTTTTCTGACTGCCACTGCAATAATAAATCTTGGTGCAACAATAGATCAAAACACAGAAATTATTATCAGCCAGAGAACATCAAAGTTTGGACAAAAGCAGCCACGCGGCAATTGAGGTTGTCAAAGGCGCTTGGAGAATGCTTTCAAATTCTGCCCTCTGATATGGAATACGAAAACAATAATTTCTTCAAACACTGAGGTTTTGATTTTCTTTCGGCAACACAAAGAAAGTGAATTCATGTCAAACCCTTTCTCTGTACTAAATTGTGTTGAATTAATGCTTAGAGGGAAAACGAAGGAGAAAATGAGATGAGAGAGAGAGATGGGACACACACACATACACACACACACACACATACACACACACCCTCAGGCTAGTGACCATTTAATTGCTAAATGGTTAAAAAAAAAAAAAATGACATAATGACCTCCAGAAGCTCACACACACACACACACACACACACACACACACACACACACACACACACACACACACACACACACACAGAGACAGCAAACCTGTCCAATCACTATACATGTTTTACTGTCAAAAATCATTAATTAGCCTTTTAATTATTTTGTTATCATCAGTGCCAAAAAAATCTTATTCTATTCTTAATTATTAATTCTTAAATCACTTTACTACCAATTCCTGTTTGAGTAATTAATTTTCTGTAACAGCAGCTCTAACAGCAGCAAAGCAGATCACATGTTTATATTAATGCTCTTGTTTCCATAGTAACCGCTAATTCACAGGAGTTTGTACAACAGATGCCTCACATCAACTGGAGAATAATAAACATATTTATGGTATAAAAAAAAAGAAAAAAGTGCTGGTGTTTAACATCACTGACAGAGAGATGTTTCTGTAAGGAAATGTTTGTGGTGCATTTATGGAAGGAGTCTCCAGTGCAAATGCTTTACCACACTGGACTAACGTATTTAGTGGACGTTTCACAACATTGAATAAAACTTTAAATGGCTAAATTGTAAAAATTATTTTTTCATTTTGAAGTTAATTTAGATTCTAGATAGATTTATTCCTCTCTGAATAAATGAAACTCATAAAGAGCATCCAGAGTCATACAGTAAATTAATGCTTGAATACTAAGTAGACAACAAACTAGATTCTGTGCATGTTTATTTAAGCATTGATTAACAGGATTGTGTAAAGCTTGTGTCTGAAACAGAAGGAAGCTGCCATGATGCCTTGCTGCCTATCCAGTCTCATAACTCAATCTCTCAAACGTACATATCATAACGATGCAGTAACGTATGCACAGACATATGCTAATGAGCAGGTGAAATAAAACGCCACTGGTGTCATATAAGAACAAACAAAGTCTGTCACTACACTGGTTAATTCTTTTCAAAAGTAAAATCACATAATTATTGTTTAATCAGCGATCCCAATTACCTGCACTATCCCAGGGGTTTCTAATCAATTTTTACAGTATAAAGAGGTACAAGATAATAAGACAGAAAATGTAGGACGTTTCTTGGGGGGGAGATATATACAGTACATATATACATATACAGTACAGACCAAAAGTTTGGACACACCTTCTCATTCAAAGAGTTTTCTTTCTTGTGTTCTTTATTGTGCTCTTTAGCCCAAACGCGTCTCTTCTGCTTGTTGCCTGTCCTTAGCAGTGGTTTCCTAGCAGATCTTCTAGCATGAAGGCCTGATTCACACAGTCTCCTCTTAACAGTTGTTCTAGAGACGTGTCTGCTGCTAGAACTCTGTGTGCCATTGACCTGCTCTCTGATCTGAGCTGCTGTTAACCTGCGATTTCTGAGGCTGGTGACTCGGATGAACTTATCCTCCGCAGCAGAGGCGACTCTCGGTCTTCCTTTCCTGGGCCGGTCCGCATGTGAGCCGGTTTCTTTGTAGCGCTTGATGGTTTTTGTGACTGCACTTGGGGACACTTTCAAAGTTTTCCCAATTTTTCGGACTGACTGACCTTCATTTCTTAAAGTAATGATGCCACTCGTTTTTCTTCACTTAGCTGCTTTTTTCTTGCCATAATACAAATTCAACCTCTTTGAATGAGAAGGTGTGTCCAAATTTTTGGTCTGTACTGTATATATTTTTTTATTACTGCACATAAATGTAGGATGCTTTAAAAAGAAATCAACTTCAGCTACTGTAGGAATCGGAGATTTGAGCATCCAGTGCACAACTCCGTGCAAACCTGTCTTTAAACACAGCTTCAGTATGACTAGGCCTTTTCAAACCCATCGTGCATCTAATCCTCACTTAGACTTATTACCAGCTCCACTTACTCCAACCCGTACATATTCCCACCCCAACCTCCCTCCTAATACAGATATAAAGCTCTTAAAGCAAGCACTAATAAACAGGCAGGGAGCGTAAACAGCTCAGCACACTTACAAGCAGAGGGAAAGACATGGCATGTTAAAGAGGCAATGGACCATAATCACTCTGTTTGTAACAACAGGAAGATATGGAGTGTTCGCTGGGATTGAAACAAGGTGGCACAAAATGCTTAAGAACTGGAGAAAATGAAAAACAGGGTTTCACCGGAATCGCCAGAATCACCTTGCTAGCTGGAACTTTTTTTTATTGTGGAATTGAAAGCAATCTAGCTTTACAAATCCGCTTAAAATTTATCTCGACAAATGTCATTTCATTTTAAACTAGGATATTCCAGCACTACGGCTTTATGGCTAAGCATGAGAAAAGATCAAACATGCATTCTCTTTTTTTAACAGAATAGAGACAACTTAAAGTTAACACTGATTCCTGGCAATGGGTTCAGCTTGTCCCTGCAATGCTAATGCAAACATGTACAGCATGAGAACACCAAGTTAACTAATAATTTCTAACTTATATTTTGATTTTATGATGCACTTTAATAAATCTACAAACAAAGTGGCGCTGCACAGAACACCAAGCCTGCCCCCATCACTAGTCCTGCTGCTTTCCAAGATCCACTTGGCAATCTCTCCTTTTCTACCTGAGAGATACAACGTCCTGATCAATTCAAGCACCGCTCTGTTCAAACCATGCTTTGTGCCATCATCTAGCATAAAACATACACTGTTTGCACCACTTGCCGGCTTCAAGGACACTGCACCAGTGCTACTTCCTGGGTTCAAGGTTGTTAAGTTGGCACCACTTTCCAACTTCAAGGACATGGTACTCGCATAATCACCAGGCTTTTGAAGATGTTGTGTCAGAACCAGTAGTCAATTTTGAGGATTTTGTGCCAGCGTTACTGTCCTGTTTCAAGTATTTTGGGCCAACACAACTCCCAACTTTGGAGATTTCATATTGGCACCAGACGCTTGCTTTAGGGCATCATGCCAGCACCACACTCTGGCTACAAGGATTTTGTGCTGGTTACCTGGCTAGCTTCAAGAAATTTTGGGTAGCACCCCTGCTAGGCCTCAAGGATCTTATACTAGCGCCTCTCTCTTGTGTGCAGAACAATGTGCTTGTTTCACACTCTAGATTTGATAATGCCACGCTTGCTCTAATCTCTGTCTTTGATGACATCATGCTTGCTCTGCACTCTAACTTCAAAAGTGTGTTGGTGTCACCCCATGCATTGCAGATGTCATTGTGGTGCCAAGCTCTTCCCAAAAAGCACAAAGTGGCCTCTCAAGTCCCAACCTCTGGCAGGTATGGCCCAGTGCCCATATCTGGCCTTGTACCCATTCCAAGTTTCAGCATGCCAAGCACCAGTTCCACCATACCAGGTTCTGGCCCAATGCCTAGGAGAAGCTTAGCACTATTACACATGCCAAGCTAAGGCCCAGCTCCCATGTCAGGTTTCAGTTGTTGCTGATGCAGGGGTTGAAACATCAGCCTTGGGGGCCCCTTCCTCTACAGTATGTCTAGTCACTGCCTTGGCATGGGCAGAACTGACTGGAGATAATGGTGTGGCCGTCTTGGGTCACCTGTAGACATTTCAAGTGTCAATGCCTTGTCGGGGTTTATTTGTAGTTGTATGCAAAACTAGCCACATTCACTGACTTTTGTTTGTGCCATTTATTTTAACACTGACTTAAATTCCTGTTTCAGTTCTGTTCTTAATCCAATTCTCCTGTTTTTACTTCCTTATCTGATTAATGTGTCTTTGTTTAGTTCTTCATTAGCTGCATTATATAAAGAGCCCTTGTTCCCTTGTTGTTTGTCTTGCATTTTTGTTGTACTGTTGGGTTTGTTCCCAGAATAAGTTCTCGGCTCTGTTGCCCCAGATGCAAACGCATATGTATCACTGAGCTAATGCTACTCTAATTGTTAATTTCCACTTAATAGCCTAGTCCTGTGTTTTTTTCTTATTTTGATTTTATGATGCACTTAAATAAATGTTTGCCTATGCCTTCATCTTGCTCCCTCCAACAGCCTTACAGCAATGAGCCTGATAATGCCTGATTATAAGGCTTAATTAAACACCACAAGAAGTCACGAAAGTACAAAGTAACGCTTTTTTTTAAACTCGCTTTTGCCTTTTATCCACCTGCTTTCCGCTCAAGCTTTTACTTTCCGTTTCTCCTCTCTCCAGAACTCATTGCACTGCCACAATTCGAGACCTTCTGCCCTTTAGAGATTTATCTGCCTTATAAGGTCAACACCCCCCCCCACCCCCCTCAACAGACTCTCACTTCCTCTCTGCTGTCCATAAGAGTACCTATAAGAACTTTAAATGACTTCCATGGTTTAATGAACATTTTAGAACTCCCCACCTGCAACACACACACACACACACACACACACACACACACACACACACACACACACACACACACACACACACACAATTTCACTTTGACACTTCCTTCCCTTTTCTTGAGTAACACTCTTCCTGTTATCTCTGACAGGCCATGCCTGCCCCTGCAGTGGAAACGCCTCTGCTGTTGAAGGTGTTGAGGATGTACAGGTGGCACTATGATACAAGCTCAATCCGTGTACTAATGCACACACTCTGATTAGAGTTCAGCCTCTAAGAAGGCTCCAATAAAAGAGCAATGGCCTTATCGATCCCTAAAAGGGGAGTCCATGATGCTAATTGGCCAATGAGAAAAGTCCTACTAGCTACTGAACACGGACTGGGATGGCCGAAGCATGAAAAATAGCCCTTTTAGGAGTTTAGGTGAGAATCGTGCCAGAATATTTAAGTGTTTTCTGTGTGCATGTTTGTTTACGCTACCAACAGAAAAAGCGAGAAATTAATTCAAATCTCTTTCAGCTGGGACACAAGGGGACACAAATGCAGATACATCAAATCAAAGGTAAACAGATTAATTAAGCATAACAGTACTGTCTGCTAGAATGCACACCCGAGCAGGGGAATAAATGTGTTGTGTACTCACTAACAGGGTCTGATGGCCTCCCATGGCATTTGTAAAACTTTCCAGCAGGGGGAGCACTGTGGGATCCTGTGATGAGCTCTCAGACCCACACATGTGGCAGCTACAGCCAGTTCATGCACAGGATCTGGTAATGTGATAATTCAAGTGTAATGATATTTGGCGAGACAATACGAAGCCGCAATAGAGCTTTTTGGAAAACAAGACCTGAACTATTACAACAATGCTGCATTTTTGCAGGAAGGGTGCTATCAATTCTGTATGGTGCTCCTGTGAAAAAGCAGGTGTACATAAAGTAAGGCTGTCAATATTAACTTGTTAACGCATGTGCCTAATCTCGAATTTTTGATGTGTTACTATTTTTTTTTAAAGGTTATTAGTCAAATGACTAAGTTTGAGCCTAATGGCTTTCCATAATCACGACGTGGTTACCCGTATGTGTGCGATAATAGCACATTTAGTGCAGATAATAATATGACTGAAGAAACATCACCAGGTATGCTGAACGACAAGTTTTAACATTAAATGTTTAAGATTTTATAAACCTGCATAATCTGTTTCTGGCTAACCAGTTTGTCATGTATTTCTTAATTTGAACATTGCATGCTTATAATGCAAATAAATCTGCATTATAAAATTGTGCTTAATTGTGATTAATCAGTCTATGACTGTGAATTTTAAAAAAATGTAATCGATTGACAGCAGCAATAAAAATCCAGTTGAAGATGCCTAATGAGGACACCAGAAGTGACAGTGAGAAAAAAATCTCTCTAAGATGACAAAGAAGAAATCTAAAGTGTAACAATATTCAAAAAAGGAACGCGTGAGTTACAGTCCACTGGATAGCGAGATTATAAAGCATCGTCACAGAATAAATGAGTAAAAGATGTTAAAAAGATGCTCAATTTAGGCTGAATTAGGAAAATTAAAAAGAGCAGTTTATAAGTATGAACTATTTACCTCTCAGAGGAAACAACAGCAATAAATGATTATATCTGTTGTGTTGACGGTGAATCCCTGTGCAACAAAACGATAGAGCTTCAACAGCAGACAGTTCTGTAATGAGCCTGTGGGGGACAGACGGGTCTAAAACACTGCTTGACTTCCATCTAAAATCCCCCCACCCCAGCAGTGTGTAATTTGGCTTTTATATGTCTATTTCTACCCCAGGGTGACACCAAGTCTACAAAGAACTGCCGCTTGCTTTAGTCAGGCTGCTCTCATCAGCACAAAAAAGCCCCAAGCTTCAGGAAAGTGGCAAGTTTGAGGCAAGAAAAGTGGCTTCTCTTCGGGAGAAGTGGCCTTGAAGAAGAGAATGTGCAGGTGGAGAGGAAAGCTCATTTAACTGCAGATCTGCTCCACAAGCAGAAAGCTGGAGGAGAGACGTGAAGGCGGGGGGCTGGGGTGTTGTAGTGCAAGAGACCATTTATATGTGCCAGGTTCAAGCATATTTAAATATACTCTCTTCAGCAAATCCAATACCTGCCACATTCAAATAAAGTGCCTTCCTCTTGGGCCATGCATTTTTTTTTCTTTTTCTTTCTTTCTCTTTTTTAAAATTTTTTTTTTTTAGATAAGATCTACTGGGGTACAAAGAGATGTTCCCCATAGCGTTTTCACGCAGCATTGAGTGTAGCTTTTGAAAGGGAACTGGCCTGTAAACATAATCTCATTGACTACACATGCGCACATTCTCCTCTGGTCTCTCGCTGGTTATGAGTTCCTTTTCCACCCAAAAAAATTAATAAATAAAAATAAAAAATAAAATAATAAAACCTAATGTGATACAGGATGTGGGAAAAGCTTTGCTATATCATACTGGTTAATCCAGCTGACAGGGAAATATTGAAAGTGACACTGCAAGAGGACGTGTGTGTACACCAGAATAGTGAACCGAGACATCTTTAAAAATGCTTGCCAGCAAACCGTATTGATTTACTCAAGAGCGGCCATGACTTCCTGAATTATGTTGCTGGCATATAAACTAATTATATCCAGGGAAATATTTCCATTTTTTCCACTACCGTCAGAAAAATTCAGTGCTCACCTCTAAGAGTGTAAGATACGAACGGAAAAACAAACACACACTATTACTGTACATCATAGCCGTTATAGCCATGAGAATGTTTCACAAGGAAATGCGATGGTGCATTACTAATGAATTTTTTCTTTTTACATTATATCTTTAAAAAAAATGTGATATTATATAATCAAATATTCATCAGCTTTTAACGATTCTTCTTAATTAAAGTCTACGCCCACACAGAACTGTCTCTCTATATAAACCATCACACATTTCAACCATTAAACCAAGTTCACTATCCTAAAGTGAATATATAATGCAGCAGTCCTTAGCAGGTAAATTTGGCTCTCCTGTATGCGGCAGCTGCACATGACTCTTTTGGGAGAGATAACCGAGGCAGTAAAGGGAAATATATTACCTCCAAGCCACAGGATAGATCATTCATTACTGCAGTAGACCCTCCCATAAATTTAGGAACAAACATACTTGCTATTTACCCCTGGAGAATCTCGCCACCCTCACCAGCACAGGCATGCAGTGGCCTGGAACAGGACTTCAAACCACGAATGTAACACAAGCGTTCTTTTCATTATGAAAATACTACGGAGAATAACTTTTCTACTTATGTGTGAAATGCAAATCTCCAAAAAAAATTAAATAATAATAATAATAATCAAAGTGCTTAATCAAACATGGCTGAGCACAGACACACACTGTATTATTAGTAGTCAATTATCTGCTCGTATGAGAAAGGAGCAGGAGTGTGCCTTCATTCTTTTAGTATAATTATTAACCTTTTCATCTTTTTTACACAAACAAATCTGAAAACTGTTTTGCTTTGAATCTACAGTAATTTTCAGACAGGGCACTGAATTTGAAATATAATCATTAAATGCCTCAATTATCAATTCTTATAAATATATTTTTTGATTTTAATTAATGTTTAATTAATTACAAATCCATTTAACATCTTATAATTCAAACATCATTTTTTCACCAGTCATCTATTATAGGTGATGAATAATGCACATTTTAATTTTGTCCCGCAACACTCACGCCATCCTCTTAACTCAACATATTCATCCCTAGGAAATATTTGCAATATTCCACAACCATGTTCAACATCGAGTTGCATCATTTGAATTTCATGAAGATCTTGGGAAGAAGAAAAGTTTGCTCATGTATTATTTCTTGTTAGTGGTGCTTGTGAAGCATCTTGCTGGCTTCTTTTTATCCTTCTTACCACTTCGGTACGGGACTAGTTCAGCGTTTGTCATAGACCCATTAAAGAGGTGTTAAATCGTCTGGCTTATTCGGGAATGGGGTGCTATGACTTTCCTAAGGAGTGGGCGGTAAATTGCCCCCGCCCAAAATAATTCCATAGACTTAACATTGAGACCAAATTTGACACATTCTAGCACAGAGCAAGAATTTTGTAGATGTACCACATTTGAAGAGGCTTGCAAGTTGTGCCAGAATGTACCCCGCAAGGGGGTACAAGTTGTACCCCTGGGGCGCAAGAGGTGTCCAAATTTGCCCTATTGACATATTATGGTGAAGGTACTCCCCACTGAAACAGGAAGTGCTCACAATTGCGTTCCCTGCTATGGTACTGTAACTTCCATAGGCTCATTTTACTCAGGCAACCCAGGATCATTGTGAAGCTATCGAGCCACGCCCTAGCAACCACTTTAAAGCACCTTAGCAACTGATCCCGTAGACTGTCATTATAAAAGGGCCAGAGGCCTGAGGATGGCCACAGCAAGCACCACTCACATTTTCTTCAGAAAATGTACCTCTTCTTCTTCTTTTGTAATTTTATTAACAATGTCTCTCAAATGAGAAATAAAAATTAAATGATTAATGCAGAGAGAATGTAGTCAACCACTTTTTATATATTTGTTAAATAAAAAAACACACAAATAAACTAAAACAATTAAAATAAAAAAATAGATTAAAAAACTATTACCCATTTAAATGCAAAATAAAGTGTGTTATCAAAAACCATGTAAAATAGCAAAGCTGCCATTTCTTTTAAAGATTAAATACTGAAAAATACCAAAACTGCTGAACATCAAAATTTTACTTGTTACTCGGGTTAAATGGCTCTCAAGGCCCTTTGATCACAGGAACATTAACACATTAGTGGTAAAACAGTCATAAAAATGTAATTTGTCTGACTTCCGTCAGTGAGTGATAAAATGCAATATCCTTAACCACAGGATGACTTTCAATCTAAAAAACGACCACAGAGAAGAAGAAGTCCTACGCTATATTGTTATATTGCATTTTTTACTAAACGACCAAAAACCCATAAAATACTGTACGTAGATTCACAAGTGGTTTCACTGCAAAAGGATATAGATCCATTCAGGCAGTTTTACAAAAAAAAAAGAAAGAAAAAGAAAAGAAAAATGATGCAAAAGGTATTACAAACAGAAAATTAATACAAATAATTTGTTTTTGTGTGTGCATCAACCTGGAGACTTGGAATCTACTGTTGTGTACATTGTAATTCACAGTGTTTACTAGCACCTGATAACTATAGATTTAATCAAGATCTTTCAAAAGGATAAAGTTTGGCAAAAGTATAATACCAAATGGTCCTTACTGTATATGAGGATCATACGAGGCTACTGTATACAGACTGTGTAGTTGGGAGAAAATGTCATCCTTAAATGAAAGACACAACGGCGTTTAAAAGCGTTTAAAAGCACAAATGTCAAAATATTATGTACAAGTTGGTTTGCTGAAATCAGTGTGATTGTATTATTTTCCCAACTGCTGGAAATCCAGCTCTCAAACTTTGGCCAAATTGAAAAAAAAAATCAGCCTGTAATTGTTTTGTGGCAGTGTAAATATGCAAATTAATATCAATAAAATGTTGATTGGGTTTTAATTAAAAATCTACTGTGAGATTGTGTTTTTGCAACAAGTCATATATTAGAAGTAAATTGGAATAAGAAGATAAAGTTTTATTGCACAAAATAACTTTTTGATAGATCATTTAAAACAATATAAAAAGTTTGGTTTGCAATGTATCATCAGCTTCCTCGTCATTTTCCAAAACTCCATCAAACACATTTAGCCCGGCTGGTTCGCTATGCTCACGTTACTGATCGTGTCAGTAATAGATGTTGTGCTTTGCTATAAACAGTGGCAAAAAAGTGCAAGAACAAATCTACATCAATAAAAGTAAGGTTCAGCCTGTAAATTGGTCAGAACGCGTCTTTCATTGATATCTTTACATTTTATACATTCGAGGACCCGAAACCTGTCTGTCTAGCCAGATTATGTCACAGCATCTAGCGGTCGTCGTTACTCATTCAGCTCTTTTGCCTCAAGGTGGGTGTTGTTTACTGTAAATACGCAGAACATGTAGAAGACACAGAAATGACCGTGATTCACCTACAAGCTGGCACAATCCTCAATACACCTACATGACGTCTTCTCGTGGCTTACGACAATCCTGTACACTATGAACACGGAAGCTTGCACCAAGTAAAACTAAATCCTGAGTAGAAGGGAAGTTACAGTATGAGCAGTTACAGTATGAGCAGTTACAGTATGAGCAGTTACAGTATGAGCAGTTACAGTATGAGCAGTTACAGTATGAGCCAGATTGTATGCACATGCGTCAAACTGTGGGCGCAGCTTAAATTTCTGTCCAGCTGTCAGTTTAAGATGCGGCCACAGTTTTAATGAAACTTTGGCATTAGTTAATATTTTTACTGCTGAAATAACAGCTCTGAAGTGGTATAATTGAATTCTCACGTGCTGGAGTCGTTTTTATTTGGCTAATGAGGAATGAAAGACAACTTAGTATAAACATGATGTAAGGTTTCATTTCACAAAATTTCATTTCTTTGTATAAATACGTTTAGTCGTACAGAAAGACAGACAGACGTGTACATGGGCTTCAACCTAAAATAATAATATCACTGATTACATTAAAGCTCATTAGCTTATTTTTACCTTTAACCTTTTAATTATTTCTGTAAACTCTTTTCCCGTCGACTGGTACCTCAGCTAGACTAAAGTAAATAAATAATATATTGCAATCTGAAAAAAAAAAATTCTAGACAACTTTGTGTGCCTGAGGAAAAATAATTTAGCAGATGGAAAAAAGTCAAAAAATTGGCCAAACACCTCGAACAAAACCCACTGACAAATAAATGACATACAGAGAGATAACTAATTCACAAGCAGCAGTCCTGCAGATCCTTTACTGAAACAGTGTGTGTGTGTGTGTGTGTGTGTGTGTGTGTGTGTGTGTGTGTGTGTGTGTGTGTGTGTGTGTGTGTGTGTGTGTGTGTTACAGAGAGACAGAAAGAAATTGGCTTATTTATATGTATTAGATTAAGGCTTCCTTATTACCGGTTGCTGGCACTGTTCCCGTTCACACTCTCCTTATATTAAGCACACATTAAATGCCACCTTATAAAGAAAGAACATACTGTTACCTGTGAATGTGGGACGAAAGAAAAACACAAGACATTTACAGTAGGCTTGTGTGTTGCAGGACATCATAGTGATTCTCTTTATTCTAATTAGATGCAGGACTGGTGCACTGGTAATTAGCTCGCTCATTAGGGGAGCTGCATATTTGTGGAGATATAAAAGAATGATCACACAATACAAGAAAGATGATTTGCTTTTGGAAAGGACGGGACTACATCTGTCTCGTTGAATCACAGACAACACCACATGTAATTAACAGGCAGAATCGAGGTCTTGCTCGAATCGTTTCTCACCAGCCAAACAGCACTAATGAAGTTCACTCGAATCAGCTTAGACAGAGAAGCTAACCGATCCCAAAACATGCAGGTGGTTCGCAGAAAGGAAACCATCATCCCCCTGTGCTCCGATTGAAATATATCATTATTATTATTAGAGGATAAGGACGGGCTGATAACAGCCAATAATATAAATGAGGTACAAGGGTTGATTAATGAACTCTTTCAGCGGAGTCACCAAAGGCAGGGATGTGCTAAAAGTGCACTGCGGCAGTGGGAATAATTAATGCAGTGCGAGTACGTAAACAGAGAAGACAAGAATGCACATAAAATATTATAACATTCTAAACCCTGGTTGCCCTCAAAAGTGAAATCATCCTGCTTACCTCTGGATTTTTTTGTATTGGAAAAGCAATAATACTGATATTTTTTGGGGGAGAGGAATTTAAAGAATTCTAAGTTTACAACAGGAAATGCTTTGTCACCTTAACGATCAGCATCATCTATATCATCTAGCATCAGCATTAGCCTCTGTTACATCACCAGAGAGAAGATCTTTTGGTATTTTGGTCCATCCACATACCATCTGGCACAGGATACTCCCCACCCTGGAGATGCGTCATTTTTGTAGCAGTTACTTGAGGGTTGAGCTGCAAGCTCGATGCCGATTATCATTCACACAATTTGCAAACACCAATTAGCCTGAACTGCATGGCTTTTGGTCCGGAGGAAACCAGAATATCCGGAGGAAACCCACCAAGCACGGGGAGAACATTCAATCACAGACCCCAAGGTGGGAATCAAAACCAGACCCTGGACGTGCAAAGTGACAACCACTAATCCACCGTGCCGCCCCCCGAGATAAGATAACCTCATCGATTCCAATAGGAATTTAGAGCTACATGATTTTACCTTGGTAAAAAAAAAATAGTGAAATTTTATGCAGACAGCCAAGGCAAGATTAGAAAGACCCCTAAAAAAATCCATGTTATTTGCCATAGGATTCAAATTTTCTTGGCTTTCTTTGCCTCAGGAACATCTGAAGGTTTGTCCCTGATTGTCACACATATAGTTATCCCTATAGCTGAAAACTGTCCTGTTTTAAACCCTGCATGCTTTCCTTTTATCCACCTTTCTGCTCGACTGTCTGGAGGTTTCTGTCTATTACAGAGAGCTGCAAGTCTGTCCCTCTCAGGAGCTTAAGCATAATAGATGGCTCTAAGGCTGATAGGAGAAAAGGAAGCAGGATAGGGATGAAGAAGACTTAAAGGAAGCGCCTTGAACTTAACTCCAAATGAAATCGTGAACTTGAATCATGAATGGCGCTCTGTATCCATGTGCTAAAAGACTGAACAATATTCAATATTGTGTTCATATTAAAGTTCCTTAAAAAGTGCATAAAAGTTTCCAAAGAAGCATGTGATGCATACTCTGTAATTTTGAAATAGATTTAATCACCACCCTGATTCTATAGTCATTCAATTAGCAAGAAAAAGTAGAAAATCCTTGCCATAATTGGTTAACGGGGCTGCAAGGAACTTGGTGCTGTTGTTGGTTTTAATTGCATGTTGCAAACAAGGTGAACTATTCAAAGCGGCTATGATTGTTACTAAAAGCAATTTTCCTTCAGTTGCTATGGACAGAGATTGTTATGAAGGAGGGTCCAGGGCACTGAAGACAAAAGCAGGGGGAAAAAAGTACATTTGCTACCCATGAAAAAAAGAAAGTTTGAAAGTAGCCATTAGTGTCATCTTATCAGACTGATGATATGGACAAGAACGTTAATGACTGGAATTACAAAGGAAGCACTGAGTGATTTTGTAGGAAAACCAATTGCGCAGATTAGAAGAGCATTTTTAAACAGACATGACCACTTCAGATTAACATACTGGTTTGCATAAATATAAAATAATAATAATAATAATAATAATAATAATAATTAATATTCTAGATTCATTGCATGTAAAGTAACATCTAAGCTGTTTTTATCTATTATTATGGCTTACAGCACATGAAAATGAGCTGAAACAACTAGTACTTTGAGATCCAGTATCTTAAAATACTAGAACATATAGATCAAAAAAGGATTTACGATACAAAAACTGTACATTGATAAATAACTAAATGATGTTGGCTCCTTTAGCACAAATAACTTGGCAGGGCGTGGCAATCAGCCTGTGATATGGAAAACCAGGCAGCTACCAGATCATCTTTATTGTTCGGTCAAGTGTTTCTCATCTTCCTTCTCACAATTCCGTGTATCTGGCCAATCACACCTAATGACATCAAGGTCTGCAAACCAGTTATTGGTGGTTTTGGCACTATGGACAGTTGATGATTCCTGCTGGAAAAGGATATCGGTATCTCCATAAAGCTTGAAGCTGTAAAATCTCCTCATGGACAGCTGTGTTGACGCTGGACTCAATAAAACACAGTGGACCAAAACCAGCAGCATTTCAAATAACCAGAGACTATGGAAACTTCACACTAGACTACAAGCAACTTGGAACTCTAGACATCCAGTATCTGAGACTTTGATTTCCAAATGAAATGCAAATTTCACTTTCATTTAAAAGAGGACCACTAAGCAACAGTCTAGTTCTTTTTCTCCTTAGCCCATGTAACACCCTTCTGATGTCATATCTGGTTCAAGAGAGGCCTGATAGGAGCTTTTGTAGCTCATTTCCTGAATATGTCTGTGTATGGTGGCTCTTGCTGCAGTACCTTTAGCCTCACACCTTTGAAGTTCTCCCAAAGTCTTGACGCAGCTTTGCTTGAAATTTCCTTGAGCCTGCTGTCATCTCTGCTGCTTGTGCACATTTTCCCATCATCCTTTCCATTTTATTCAACTGTCCTTGAATCTGTTTTGATACAGTACCTTCAGTGGCTTACCCACCTAGTGGATAGTGTCAATCATAATTTTCTGGAGAACTCAAGTCAGGAGTTCTGTCCATGCATGTAATATTAAGAGAACAGTACATGGTATTTATAGTAATTCAAATATTTTGAGATACTAGTCTTTTGGTTTTCATCAGCTAATTAATCTAGAATATACAAGAGTTGACATTTTTAAATTAAATTATAAAATAAAATTAACTAACTCATCCAAGGTGTACCACATCTGGAAAGAAACGTAAATGACAGGTCCAGGTAGAAAGGCACTAGAACATGCAGGACATGGGGCCCAGCAGGCACAGAACCCGGCCTCCAAACTGCTTCGTCCCAATCCAGTAGAGCAGTGGTCTCTAACCTTTTTTGCACCATAGACAGGTTTTAAGCAAGACAGTTTTCCACAGATCGGCCATCACGCTCTTTTAACAAAGCATAATAACGCATAATCCCTGTGAGCTCTGACGAGACATTCCCATCTAGGAGTGATGGAGAACAATGACACCTGAAGTGTATTCCTCATGTCCAGTCTGCTCCGTAATTTTGTGTTTGTTTCTGTCTGGTTGTTGGGAGTGGAAGCAGGGTTTTTATTGCTTTTGTGAAGATTTCAGGATATTCCGCTTTGATTTTAATTCAGAACATCAGCAGAGTTGAAGTTGCTTCAAACACACTTTAAATGCCGCATTGATTATACAGAGCGGGCGTGGAGCATGTGAATCACATGTTGCGATGTGCAGACGAAAGCAAATGGGAGACGACGATCTGATCATTTTTCAAAATAAGACACGCAAACACATCAATTAAATGCTTAGAAAATCAAATACATCATGGCAAATCATTGAGCATGTACCAAATCATCCTCAGCCAGGTACTGATCTGCTGCTCGGTGGTTGGGGACCACTGTGATAGAGCATCCTTGAGATGTCCCAGACAGACAAGTCCGATCCACAGGTGCCTCACCCCACAACCCACAGCACCCAAAGGATCAGCTGCTAACATCCTGACGCTAGGCAGCACAGGACGCCCCCAGAGGTTTTGTATAGTCATGCCCTAAGGGTGCTGTGAGTGTTGTGGCTGATTGGTGAACTGTACAATATGTGTATGATACTGTTTGTATGTATTTACAGTATATAGATAGTATATAGTGCCTGTTCTGGAACAAGCTCTCGCATGAACAGTGTTGTCAAGTGTATTAATGATCAGGGCAAACTACAGCTTGTGCCAACAATATATAAAAAAAAAGGATTGTTCTACAACACTTATTGGATTGACTGTGACGCAGTAAAATTGGAAAGTTCAAGAAGCCAAGTGCAGATCAGAGAAAGTGCATGGCAGATTCCCAGTCTGGAGGGTCTCCTTTGTGACAAAGGCAAAATGGACACATTGGGTTTGGTCTCCCTGTTGGACATATAAAGGCTGCTTAATCCTCCCGTGGTGAAAGGGGATGATGAAAAATGGGAGACAGTTTGTGTCTAAGTTTTACATTGACACCACATTGGTAATTGATCAGCATCCTATCATAGAAGTCCAGGCATTTTCTTGGCTGAAATATTCTCCAAAAGTCCATCAAATGCACTTGCTGTAGTTCAAGCATAGCATCTTGTTTTGCTCAGCTGCTAAGCTCACGTCAATGACCATGTCACAGAAATACGTTTTTATTATTATTATTTGATTTTATTTATTTTTTTAATGTCATGTTTTATTGTGGAATGCAATAGGACAGTGTCAGGTTTTGCCAAAAACAAACTTACTGTAGTTATAGACAACATGAATGTTTATCCAACATGGAGTGAGTCAGGATGGGATTGTGCCAGGATATCCTCACTCAAGGAATGCCCCTGCCTTGTCCAATCAGTAGTTTGTCAAATTGTTTGCCTGGAACTAACTGGTATATTTAAAAAATAGTTCTCCACGTGTTTTTGGGTTTCTTCCGGCTAATCCAGTTTCCTCCACAGATCAAAGACCTGCAGATTAGGCTAACTGACAGCTTAGTGGTAATTGTCCGTAGTGTGTAAGTGTGTATGTGTGTGTGCCCTGCGATGAACTGGCACCCTGTCCACACCGCCCCCCCCGCGCCTCGTGCCCTTAGTCTCCTGGGATAGGCTCAGTACCATGTATACAGGATGAAGCGGTATAGACGGTGTTCGAGTCTGTGAGTGAGTGCTCTGTGCCCCACTTTCGCCACTCTCAGTCAAGATGTCCTAACTGACTGACTGATGAGGAACAGTAAACTATACAAAGAAAAAGTCCCTGAAAGAAAAGAAAGAAAAGAAAGAAAGACATTTTAATTAATGAGCTATGCGGTATGTGCAACCAGTCTGGATGGAACAGCGAACAAGAAAATCTTTGTGTGTGTGTGTGTGTGTGTGTGTGTGTGTGTGTGTGTGTGTGTGTGTGTGTGTGTGTGTGCGCGCTTGCTGCTGCATCCAAAAATGTTCACACCCAAACAAATGTAGAATCCTCACCAAATGTCAGAAATCTGTTAACTAACTGATGTGTCCTTGCTGAACTTGTGTGTTTCGCTCACATCTCTAGCGGCGACAGAGCAGTGCTGCTCTTCTTACAGTTAAAAATCCCACAATTTTCCTGACGGAGATGAATCGTGTGTAATCTGTAATCAGTTGTTTCATCAGGTGTGATGCATTACCACACTTTGCACCTACAAGGCGAAGGCTTTACTGCATCACGAATGGTTCTCGTCTACTTTTGGGAAGTAAAGCTGGACTCATGCTGTTATAGGAAATTAATCAGTGTAATTGAGCTTAATGTTGTTACTTTACACCACAAAGTTGATTATTTTACTCATAACAACACATCCCAACGTATTATTTCTTTTAAACCACTGTAATTTGTTGTGGTATAATTACATTTAATTAGTTCAATGATGACATATTGTGCTTTGTGCAATTTGTTTATGGTTGTATTAACTGTAGTGGAAATTTTGTGAAGTGAAAGGCTGGTTCTTGTTCTCACTATTAAACATATAATAATCTATAAACATTAGTCTCTATACTGAAATTAATATGGCAACAACAACAACAAAAAACTCGTACTGTGTATAGTGCTGACACTGGGGACTCCTTCTATGCTCATTAATAAAAGAAAGGTTTTGTCTCTACATTGTTCAGAACTCGATCTTTCAATGGCATCTTTACTGTAACATAGAAGGACCTGAAAAACAGTCTGTGAACATTTTATGTCTGTATGTCTGTCCAGCCAGAATTTGTCACAGCATCACACACAACTGGCTGGACAGAATTTACTGAAACGTTTGCAGTGGTTAAATATCTGCCTGGCGTTTAACCTGCACCATAGGTGAAATCAAAAGGCTGAGTAAAGGTTGCTGTATGTTTTGACTTGAAAATAAGATATCAATAAGCTACTTGCTCGATGTAAACACACACCTGTGAGATGACAGTACAACTTGGCGTAAAACAAGGTTTAAGATACTTAACCGTACAATGTTTGATATTAATCTTTGTATAGTTTATACAGTTTACTTTCTATAGGACTTCAACCTGAAATTATCATAATATCACTGATTACATTAAAGCTGATCAGATTATTTTTAGTTCAGTTTCTACAAGTACAGAAACGTCAGCTAGTATATAAGACATTAATGTCTGCTCACAGAAAACTTCATTGTATCAACAATAACTCGCACACATATGCTTGATGCATCTGCCAGACAAATCCCTGTTTATGCTGCGACTGTCAAACCTTGTTAATATAAAACTTCTAGCTGGAGCTACTGCCAGAGCTGCTCTTAAAGGAAATTAATAAAATCCTTTTGCCCAGGCGCAATCGAAGATTTCAGAAGCACTGTGGTAATATTCTTATATTAATTATAATTCAGACAGGCACTTCACCTTTATCAGCTGCTGCACTTATTTGGACAAAAAGGGCTCAGAGGCGATTCCAGCCTTTACTACCCATCAGCCTCTTGTGTCCTCTGTTATGTTTTCACCTCTATTAGCCTTCACCCATGCAGAGATTTTCAATCAGCATCTCTGCTTGTTGTCACTTGTTTAATGCGTCCCAAGCACACAGCAAGCTGTTTTAGAACCTGCGCAGCAGAAACAAATTAAGAAATGACACAATTAACGCTCACCAGGCTGCAAGCCTTCAATCAGGTAAAGACGTTTTGTTTTGTTTTTTTTGTTATTTTTCTTTTTTCCCTGTGCCTGTGTAATGTGCGACCACAGGCGCTGAGCAAAGGGCCACGGGAAGCTGATGAGCCAGTAGCCTTCTCTGCCGTTTCCCTGTCACAGGACATAGAAGGGAAGGTCGCCGCTTTGCTTTTATTCCGTTCCAGATTATCTGAAGTCAATTAACTCTGCTCTGACTAAAGGAGATTACAAGACAAGCAGAAGATGTAAAGAGAAAGAACGAAACAAACAAGAGA
>JAAGKR010007462.1:5000-36593 GCA_011419295.1 Clarias macrocephalus | reverse complement strand
ATAAGAATAACTATTATTATTCTTACAATAAGAACACAGATCAAGACTATTCTATTTCTTCTACCTTGATGCTATCCAAGCACTAATGAAATGCTGGGATAAGTGCATTAGTGTAGCAGGGAATTATTTTGAGATATAAAGTGAGTTTTTACCTCTCATAATTGTTTTCCTTAATTCTGCAGAAACAAAAGTCTAGCTTTGACTTGAACGCCATTCGTAATAATAATACATAGTTAAGACTCATTTATCCAGTGTAATTTTGTCCCAGATATTTTAGTAATATAACTATTTAACGTAGTGTAATAATATTTATAAGTAAGACCATATAAAGATTAAATATATACACAGAAAAATCCTAGCATGAATTGTAAAATGAATGGTGTTTAGTATATAATATTTTGCAGAGTGTAACCTTTAGCACCGTCTAGTGGTTGATATTAGAACCACACCCTGTGTTTTATACAGTAACAACAGCTTTATCTTTCATATCTTATTCATGTATAAGTCTATATTTTATGCTTGTAGATCTGCATTTAGATGTTAAATTCTTTCTGTTCTGTACAATGTATTTGCCCCCTCCATATAGTACCTCATAGATTAATGTAAAGGATGTTATTAGAGTGTAGGTTCAATCACAGCTGTGCTGACAGACAGTGTGTGTGTGTGTGTGTGTGTGTGTGTGTGTGTGTGTGTGTGTGTGTGTGCATGCATGCATTCATGCAAACAGGCACCACTATGTATTTTTTTACTTTTTTACTTACTTCTTTTTATTGTGTAAAGCTGCTTTGCGACAATGTCAATTGTTAAAAGCGCTATATAAATAAAATTGACTTGACTTGACTTGACTTTCGGCAAAGTGCCTATTGTATCAACGATTTCCTTCACAGCCAAAACTGTATTCGTTTCGTCACAATGTCTGAAAAGCGGTAATGCAGAGATGGAATGCGTGGCTGCTGAAAGATAAACTACAATTTAGCTGAGTGGAAGTTTTTGCACGCTGAGTCATTGGGTTTGGACTGGATTAGCGGAGTCAGACGTCGCGCTTAATATCAGACGTGCATACAAAGCTAGCCAAGTCTGAGTAGATAGTAGAAAAAGTTTTTTTTGTGTGTGTGTGTGTGTGTGTATGTGTGTGTGAGTGTGAGAGAGGTTTTTTTTTTTTTTTACTGAAGTCTTTATTAAACTTTTACACAGACATAAAATTTTAGTATTGTATATTTGTACTGGAGCAAGAAGCCGGAAATAGCAAACACATTTAGGATCATGTGAACAGCTTTGTCATATTGTTTAAACACTAGATACACCTGTACATGTGTTTATTCATGCAAATGTAGAACCAACATAATACGGTGTTCCTTATAAAGAATCGGAATCATCCGGCGCCAGCCAGCTCTGCCAGCTAACAGGTGCCCTATGACACACATGACTCAGAAAACAAACTTGTACTACCTCCAAGACATGTAAGTCCCAGACGCAAACACTCAGATGAAAAGCTATCCACCTTCTTTTACATACTGAAGTGTACTGACGGCCACGATTGGCTAGAAATACTGTGACTAACAGTGGAGAGTGAGTATGCCCCGCCCACCCAGTCAGTATAGCTGCTTTCTTGGCTCCCGCTCATGAATGGCTGTGGCATCATCCAGATTTGAACTCATAATCACCTGATGATATGAAAAACACTTTCTGTTATGATCCTTCAAGAAATGTCTTTTAAGAATTTGTTTTAGCAGTTAATCCTTGATGTTAATCATAGAGTCAACTAGGGAAATACTGTTTTTTTTCTGGTCTTCAGGGCGTCACCACAGCAGGCCATTTTACGACGTATGTTTTATCCGGGCTCGGGACTAGCACTGCATCCAGTGGCTGGTGTTTGGGTATTGAGTATTGCCTTCCCCAGATGAGAAAACCTACCATTAAGCCACCAATACATACAGTACAAAGCAAAGTCCTGCCCACACCTTAATTTCTTCATATTTTGCTTCCAAAGAGCCAGACTTGTATTTTTGATGTAATCTTGAGAAATAGTTCTCCAGGCTTTCTGAAGGATGTCTTTGTCTCTCATTTTCATTCCAGTCTCTGTACCTGATCAGTTACAGAACAACATTTTTTGTTTGTTAAGCCACACAATGACCTATGAATCATTCAAGCATGAAACAACATCTGAGCTTAGGTGAGAAACAGGTACAGATGATGACAGATGATCAGGCCAGTGATTAGCACTGCTGATGCTGAATGATTGGAACAGACAAGTGAGGAAATGAGGATGCTGCTAAGGTTGTTGCATAAAATAACACTATGTAACAAATTTCCATTTTTGTTCTGTTCCTGGGTTGAAAGTGTGTTTTCCTAACCCGTTAGGTCTAGAACAGAAAGGAAATCGCTGTTATTCCAGAGAAACTTTGCTTCTGTGACCGGGAAATTTTGAAAATCGCGTGTTTTCGAGAAAATTCTCGATTCGCTTTCAATGCCGAGCTTCCTCCTAGAATATTCCTAAAGTTGTCCAGATGTTTCTACAATTCTCACAATGGAAACACCTACCCATCTCTCCCGATGGCCCACTCTGTGCATCTCAAAGAGGACTACACCAGTGTCAAAATGTTGCTGAGTGCATTAAAGTATGACGACTACGGATGGGAGGTCATCGGTGACTTCAAAATGGTATCATTCCTCATGGGTCTTCAAGGAGGTTTCACGAAATTTCCTTGTTTCCTCTGTCTCTGGGACAGCCGTGACACTAAGACGCATTATCGCAAAAAGGACTGGCCACAACAGACCGAGTTTTCTGTTGGGAAGAGCAATGTGAAGTGGGAGCCGCTGATAGAATCTCATAAAGTGCTTATGCCACCGCTGCACATCAAGTTAGGCCTCATTAAGCAATTTGTCACTGCTCTTGACAAGGAGTCAGCAGCATTTAAATACCTCCAAGATCTTTTTCCAAAGCTGTCCGAGGCTAAGGTCAGGGCTGGTATCTTCGTCGGACCACAGATCAAGAAGATCATAGAATGTGAGGATTTCGCAAAGCTGTTGAACAGGACGGAGAGAGCGGCTTGGAGCAGTATCGTTGCAGTTGTTCATGGCTTCCTAGGTAATCACAAAGCTGAAAACTATGTTGAGTTGGTGCTGACTCTCATAAAGAATTACGCCAAAATGGGATGCAGAATGTCTCTGAAAGTCCATATCCTTGATTCGCATCTCGACAAATTCAAGGAGAACATGGGCGCTTACTCTGAGGAGCAAGGCGAGTGCTTTCATCAAGATATATTGAACGTCGTTACCAAGGACAGTATAACGAAAACATGATGGGGGACTACATTTGGGGGCTACTTCGAGAAAGTGATTCACAGTACAATCGTAAATCTAGAAAATCTATGCATTTCTGAACCTTGTTGAGTGGTTTCCGACTGTGTTTGTCTATTCCTTGTGCAATTTTTGTTTTTACCTGATCATAATGACGAAAATGAAAAAAAAAATTGTTTATTTTTACAAAAAAAAACGAGTTTTCTTCGTGCTGTTGTCATGAAAGCAAAGTTAGTGCTTAATGAAGTAATTTTTTCACATACTTTAGACATAAGCAATTGAAATATAACCCTTAGAAGCCAGGAACAAAACTTGTGTTACATAGTGTAATTACATTTACTAATTTGCTAATTACATTTTATTCAATATGAAGAAAAGAGGGCGACTCAAGACATTTGTGAAGTACTGTAGTGCACAGAGTTAAAACGTCTTTAACAGCCCATGTCAAGATGTTGAGGTGCCAACATATTTTAAATTCCCCACCCATTCAACCGTTTTTTCCTTTTAGGTGTAGCCTTTTTAAAAGCCTCTCTAGGAGACGAAGAAAAGCCTGAACAAGAACACAAAGACAAGACAACTTTTTATATGTCTTTGTGTCATAACATAAATGGTAACGGGAACTACTTTATTTACATTCATTCACATTATTTAACAATATCTTGATTTACATTTCAACATTAAATGAGGTTGTACTGTAAATGGCTAAAAACTTACAACATTAAAAAAAAAATTAATCACTGACTCAACTGAAGAAAAAAAAAACAACACTTGGGACCATTCTGTGTAAGTAAACCACTAACGTCAGGATTGTCAGTTATTTTCATTTGTCACTCCAAATCAATACAGTTTCCTATAACTGTAAAGTGTTTTATTTCTCATTTATTTCATTGGTGTTGAAAAAACTACCGGTCATATAACAGAACCCTGAGGTACACCTTGTTTTGGAGCAAATTATATTCTAGTTTCCATTTGCTTTGTGTGCACAAGGGTTCACATTATATTGACTGGAAACTATATAACTTATACAGTACAGACCAAAAGTTTGTACACACCTTGTCATTCATTCAAAGAGGGTGAATTTGTATTATTGCAAGAAAAAAGCTAAGTAAAGAAAAACGAGTGGCCATCATTACTTTAAGAAATGAAGGTCAGTCAGTCCGTAAAATTGGGAAAACTTTGAAAGTGTTCCCAAGTGCAGTCACAAAAACCATCAAGCGCTACAAAGAAACTGGCTCACATGCGGACCGGCCCAGGAAAGGAAGACCGAGAGTCACCTCTGCTGCGGGGGATAAGTTCATCCGAGTCACCAGCCTCAGAAATCGCAGGTTAACAGCAGCTCAGATCAGAGAGCAGGTCAATGCCACACAGAGTTCTAGCAGCAGACACGTCTCTAGAACAACTGTTAAGAGGAGACTGTGTGAATCAGGCCTTCATGGTAGAATATCTGCTAGGAAACCACTGCTAAGGACAGGCAACAAGCAGAAGAGACGCATTTGGGCTAAAGAACACAATCAATAAAACTCGCTGAATGAGAAGGTGTGTCCAAACTTTTGGTCTATACTGTATATATAGTTATTTATATTTGGAATAGAAGCTGTACAGGTGACACTACTAAGCTTTTTTTTTTTTTTAATTAGTGTATGATTATGTAGCCAGGAAGTTTGGATAATCTTAAACAAAATATGCTCTATTACTCATTAACAGTACAAGCACTATGTCTCTTGTAATAAACTCGCACATTAATTAACACTTTATGCAAACTTTTATGATAATCAACATATTCTGCACCATTGACTGAGAGCCACTGATGGTTCTTGGCGAATTAATCATCTTCTGCTCTCCATTGTGACTGCACCGTTCCAATTTTTTTCAAAATCTGATTTTACGTTTTTGATAACGGATATCTCTCTGACGCAGCATAACTGCAGTTTTCCTTGAAACACAGAAATGTAAATCTTATCTACTGTATCTTCAGTAATGTACTGATGCTATCTATCTGCATGTACATTTTGTGTACGAGTACTGAGTGATTTACAGCTTAAGTATTTGAGATACTGACAGGGCTGAATAAGTCAAATTCCTGTCATGGAAGCATAATCATGCTAACTGACTGAAATACCACTGGTTTTCTTTGTGACGGTTCAGGTTTGGATGTTAGCCCAAGTGACTACAGGCTGTTTGCCTTTGAGTTTCGGTTTATGTTATGTGTGTGGTTTCTGTGTCTTTCTTCATAGAACCCTGTCACGTTCAGACGTGTCGAGGCAGATCAAGACTTCTGGGAAAGAATCGGAGGAAGCGTGAAAAGTCAAGTGGCCCTTCCACAGAGCCCAATCTGGGAGGATGAAGGAGGAATGTGGGCGGCGCATGACGGATGTCTTGAAGTCTGTGCGACGAGTTTCAGGCTGTACTTCCTGCTCTGTGCCGTCCGTCATCACCTGTCAGGTAGGAAAGGTGTTGCGCCAAGCGCTAAGCCAGCATACACACTGAGGTTTTCCCTCAGACGGAGCTGACAGGCTTTGCCACTACTGAGGCAACGAGAAATACTGATGAATCTGTACAGGAGTTTTGGGTGCTTGCTGGAAACCTGGGTGACTGAAGGTTACCCAGTTAAACGATCAGGCTCAGCAGTGGGTTTGGAAAAACATTTGGACCCAAACGGCAGCGACTCCGCGTCTGCGGACTCCCTCAGACTTACAGGACCTCCTATCCGGTCTGAATCTGAAGACTCTGGAGTAGAGTTGCCATCTGTGATCAGCCCTGCGACCTCACAGCGCCGTGTTCTGACCTCACAAACTTCACAGCTAGTAGATGATGACTTACGGCCGTCATCATCCTCGCCAGCTCTTTCTCACTACTCCTCATCCTCATCATGTTTTTCATCTGTGCATAAGGGAAGCTTAAAGTCTGAAACAACCGGGCTGAAAGTGGAGGAGGCATTGCGGAGAACAGAGCCAGCTTGGAGGAGAAGTGTGGATGGCAGCCTTAGACATCGGTGCAACACAACTTCAATATCCAGTGGTTCTATTACACCTTCGATTCGCTCCAGAGTGGGAAGCGTGGGGCCGGGAAGGCCTTACAAACAGCCAACTGATGAGCAGAGATCAGCAGAAACTCCCAGATTAACACACACACCGCAGCAACCAGAAGTCAGCAACAAAGAACCAGAAAAGGTAATAGTCATCTAAATGTATATGGCAATTTATTTTCAGTTATTTATTTAATTTAGTTTTAAACAGTCACCCTAGAAACTATAAATACAGTATGTGAAGAGCTCCAACGTTTCTGTTCAACCTTACAGTGCTAATCAAAGTACAGGGCGTAACTCATTTCCAAAGGATGCTGCAATTGGGTTAAGGGGTTTAGTAAACATGTAATGTCTCAAACATGGCTGGCAAAAACTGCAGAGATAATTTTGTATTGTTGTAGTTGTGCAATAAACAAGTAGTTCGAATGCAACACTGCAATCCTGTAGCTTTAGTACTCTTACTGTGGTTGGCCATACAGTATTACCACATTATCCATTGTGCAAATTTACACATTTTGGTTTAAAGTGGAATTATATTACTATTTCCTACTCATAACCTTCAGTTTCTAGTGCTTGGACACCATCAAAGTAGAAAGGTTTCTCAGTACGCCGGAGCCATGGCTGCTTAACATAAGAAACGCTGGCCTGCCAGGAACTCGTTTAATAGCTGTTCCAAACACGTGGAAGTGGCTTGGAGTGAGGTCAGAACTGAACAGGTGGACGTGGCAATAACTGTAATTTGCAAGTGATGTTGGTGTATACAGTTCCCAGAGACAAATGCGTACCATCTTTTCCATAAGTTGGTGACAAGTTATCACTCAATTTTTAAGGATCAGGTTTTCCACTCGCTAAATGTTAACGGGAATGACTGCAGTGAACTCTGAGCTACCTCGGCCCACGATCGTCATTCACAGACATACCGCCTTATGTACATGTACACTCCGGCTCTCTTCTCTACAGTAACGTTTACTGTGGTCAGTGTTAAAAAGCCGGTTCAGGTGTGTTAAACTGGATTGGAGCCAGAGGGAAGCGGATCAGCAGGAATGTGGAGGCGGTTAGAATGCTGATACTGATAGCAGCTCGTGCAGGACATGTTTCAATACCAGTTAGGGAGAGGTGCACGTACATATGGGGAGTGTCATTGACATTCGCTCTGAGGCACTCTATGATTGCATACATTTGTTTTAACAATTGATAATTATTCTAGAAGTAGCTTGAAAGGAAAATAACATTACAGTAAACAAGCTACCTCAAGAAATTGCTTTAAAAACTGAAACACAAACGTGCTAAAGTAGAGACTTTACACTAATATGACTATTATACACTAGCAAATAACATTCATGCTGTTATAGATTGGTAAAATAGATTGGAACTACATCAATAGTAAACTTTTAGTGTAGCTTAACTATTAGTAAACAGGCTAGCATTATTTAAAAAAATATCCTGGAAGACATAATCATAAACTAACGTTAGCATACACTGGGTAGCTCAAGAATTAGCATTACAATAATTATGCTTACTTAAAAGCTAGCTTTGAAGGCAGACTTGCTTTGTATTAAATAGACTAGCATTAAACAGCAAAACGAGCACACAAAAAAGCTATTAAAAACAGGCTAATCCAAGAACTAGCATAAACAGGCTGTGCAAAAAATAGCATTAACATTAACAGAATAAAAAAAAATCTATTCTTTTAGTAAACAGGCTCAAGAGCCAGCATTGTAATAAGAATGCTAACTTATCGACTATTTTGTTAAAAAAAAAAAAAAAAAAAAAAACCACAGACTAGCATGCTAGCCTTACTAGCAGGAACTAGCATTACAATAATTATGCTTACTCAAAACATAGCTGTCAGCTTTTAGAAAACCTTGGAGTGAGATTCTGAAAATAAGGGCATTGTTTCTGCAAGCACACACACACACACACACACACACACACACACATGGCGTGGATTTACTCCACTTGACATCTGAATGAAAAGAATGAAATAGGGTCATACAAGCTCAATGTAGGGCGGCAGGGGTGTAGCACAGACCTCTGGGCCCTGTATACGAGTGTTCTCTTTGGGGGGCCCTTTATGTTATGATCCATATCTCTTGTATATCATTCCAGAATAATGTCACTGGGGCCCTGGGTAGTGAACACCCCACCATAACACTCCTGAGCGCAGTAAAATTATTTACACACAGGGCAGAGACATTTGGAGTATTTGCATCGAGTTTAATCATACACAAAACAATTAATTACATTTTATATTCATAAGAGCACTCGGGGGCTGACAAACCTGATTAATAGTGATTACAACAAAACTCTCGCAATATTATGAAATTATGAAATGCAACAGTCAGAGTGTGTATGAGGGCAGCAAGAAAACCTGGCCCATGCCGAAACAATGAAAAAGAGGAAAATCAAGTTATTATAAACTGTAGGATAGAAACGTGGAGCAGCCACTGGTCCTGAGAGAGAGAGAGAGATTTGAAGGTGGTTTTATTGACACGACAAATATGGAAATTCATATTGCCAAAGCTCAGAATAAGGTCACACAAAAAGAGAAACAGACAGATGAAACAAAAAACACAAATATACATGCATTTAACAGTGCAGTCAAAAAATAAAGAGACACTAATGATGACTACTAAAAAGAAGGAAAGCAAAAAGCAAATGTAATAATAATAATATTAATAGGTATGCATATAGAAAGTAGAGTGAAAGAAGAATCATTACTGATACAGAAGAAGGGAAGAAAAAAGTGTTCTTATGAATATAAAAGTGTTACGCTATGATTAAACTTTATGCAGATATTGTAATGTAACTGTAAATATTCACACGTACAGGATACAGCTGGTGCGCAACTTCGTTGCAGCCCATAGTTGCATTTGAATATTGATTTTATTTGAATAGATTGTTGATCTGTACAGTACTATTATGACTGTTCTGATTATTATCCCTTTTTTTGCGTATGATTGATGCCCTCACGCAGCTGTAAATGTGTGCTCATTTCAACCGGATTACACGAATATAATTTCTCTTCACTTGGAGAGTTAAAAAGGGTGGAGCATCGATCCACCTGTGTATGTGAGGGGACAACATAGCGATAAAAAAAATAGCTCTCTCGTCAGAAAGGGTTCAGTGAGCTCATTGATGTTGCTCACGTCCTAAATCGGCAATTGTTCTGAATATAAAAGCGTGACACATTGGAAGTGGGGCACAAAGTGTGAGAGTTGGCAGCTTTGCTAATAAAAAACTAACCTTATAGTAAACAGTCTAATTCAAGAACTAGCATGATGATAAACACTGAAACACAAGCTAGCATCTTAAAAACCATTCTAATTATCTACTATTTTACAGTAATCAAATAAAAACATGAGCTACAATTAGAGTAAACAGGGTAACCCAGAAATTATCATAATACTCGTACCAGCATTTGAGAGAGCACAATTATAATGCATTTGTGTATGTATGTGTGTGTATGTATGTGTGTGTGCGTGTTAGCAAGCTGCAGGTGTCACTGGGCCTGAATGGGATCATCTGCCTCCTGGGTTTCTCTACCTGGAGCAGATGTGCCGGATGCTGGAGGAGATCGCCCGGCTGAAAAGGGAGAACCACAACCTGCAGCTGAGGATGAAGAACAGCCAAGACGGCACGAGAGAGACGGAAATAAAGGTGAGAATTCTTGAGTATGGTATATTCTCATGATGAGACATGATAAGTGTCCCGAACACATTTAAGGTAGGTTAGGTGAGGCTAATATGTTCTGTAGGTTAAGTGTATTAAATGCATTTTCTGTGTACGATACTTTCAACTTGTGATACTGTAGGACTTCATCAGGACTTTAAACTATGATGGAAAATTCAAAGCACTTTTGTAAGTCGATCTGGATAAGAGTGTCTGGCAAATAACTAAATGTAAATGTACTCTAGGACTAAATCCCATCATAAGCCGTGACCATCTCCACTATTTTTCGTATGCAATTTAATAAATGATGTTCCGAAAACATGAAAGGACAGTTTGCTGATTAAATTTTATTAGATAAGATGAGATTAACCAACTAACACCATTCTATAGGCTTTTTTCTTGTCTCTTTTGTATGACATACAAAGGTAGTCAAAAGTATCGAAGCAAAAGTGAAATTCAACGTTTTAATAAAATTCTTAATTTCTAAATAATGACAGTCAAGATAACAAGAATCATGTGTTATTTCATGCAATGCAATTGATGCAATACAATAAATCAGTGTTTAGCATTGGGGAGTGGTGGCGGCTCTGGCGCTACGTACAGGTTGTTCAAGCCCTGCTGTTAGTGGGTTGTTACTGTACATCCCATACTACCCAGCTATTTCATGCAGTGCCGGTCCCAAGCACGGATAAAATGGGAGGGTTGCAAGTTGTGTTTGCAGATGAGATGGTCTGCTGGGGCGATCCCTTGACTAGAATAGCTGGAAAAAAAAAATCAATATTTAGTATGAAGTCCTTTATTCTTCAAAACCTGCTGGATTCAGCTGGAGTCAAAAAGACATCTGCAGTACTCTGGTGTCACTTGCTCAATCCACCCCTGCTTGATTACTTCCTGAAGCTCATGTACAGTAATTTGATGCCGGAGTTCTCAATTTACTTGAAAGTGAAAGTCCTGCCAAAGTCCATATTTGTTCCATTCATTAATTTAATAAACCAGCTGTTTGCACAACTTTCCAGCCAGATACTGTAGGCGAGAACGTCACCTGATATCACCTGCTTTTGTGCACAAGGAGAATTGTAATACAAGCATACATATAATCATTTTGGCCACCACTGGACAGGTAGATTATAGCTGCGTTCTGCTCGGCTACTAGTTCACTATAAAGTGGACTGCGCTGGGTATTCAGCCGTGTTAAGTGCGATTCCGAACTGCGAAGAGTGAAACTGCTCAGTTCAAAGGGAACTGTCAAGGATGACATCATATTAATATCAAGAATTAGTAATTAATGTAATGTTTTATTTCATAAAAAATATATTTAAAATATTCATACATCTTGTAAATTAATCAAATCATTCATTTGTGAGATATTTGCATTTTAAAAGTATTTATGTTCAGCCAAAACATGCAATCAGTGCTGATAAGTGTCTCACCTAGGTGAAAAAAGTGATTTTTCAGATAGTATCATATAACACCACTTTTCATAATATTACATTTTTCGAAATATATTCTCCTGATCCATGTTTGTTTTTTTAATATGCATGCACATTTATATTTTTATCAGATAAAAACAAACAAGTTTGCTAAATACAATAGCATGCCATTTCATGTACCTGTAGTGTCCGTAACTTTTTTGAATTCAAATCTTTCAATGATCTTAATTACGATAAAGATGAAACTTGGCCAATTTAGATTTCTCATAAAAAGACAAACCTGAAAAGTGTGTTTTTCTAAAATGCAAAGATATTGCAACATAAATTTGACATGGTGGCGACACTACAGATCTTTTGCTTTTTAAGCTTTTACCAAAAACCAAACTAAACAACAATGTTACAGGTCGTATGTGTCTAGAAGCTTATACCAATTTACACCAAAAGAAACCCAAAAAAAAAGAGTCCAAAGTCCTTTTATACAAAAGTTACAATGCGTCGACGCTGAAGACTTCTGTTGTACCTGTTAATAAATACACAAACTCCTAACAAAAAACCTCACTAGTTTCTCTTTGTTAAGTAGCAAAGCAGTCTCGTCCTCCAGTCACGCAAACAAGGACGTGTAAATAAACTGTCGCTATAGCAACAACATATTAGTTCTAGGGCAATATCCAAAAATATAACAAATTACTCCTTAGACAAGTTACAGTTTCCTAGTTGTTGTTTTTTTCCTGAGTGTGTACAAAAAATAACACTGCCATCAATCTGTAACCCGAGCTAACCTAACACCACGAGAAATCGTCTCCGGATACGCGCCTCCAGTTACCGCCTCTCTACAGCTCAGCTATCGTTACCTATAATTATCTTGTTTTTAGCCTCTCCGAATCTCACAAGTCAGTGATGTCATAGACTCAGACATATGTCCGCCTTTCTTGTATGATGACACTGAAATGTTTGTTTTCTTATAAAACTCAATAGCTGCTAAACAACTCAGATGAACAACTGGAATGACCTGAGTTCAGATTCACCAGAGAAACAGGACGGCATTGTGGCGTTAATAACAGCGCATACTTGTGTTGAGCAACTCTTTTGATTCGCGTGCACGTTAATGAGACGCTTGTGAAACGTGTGTTGTCTGAGATTATGCCTAAGATTAATGTTAACCTTGATGTTTTAAGTTGTGTGGTATTTGTGATATTCTCAGTGTTTGTTAAGTGTTTCTGTGAAACGACGGTTTTAGTAATATAAAGATTTGAGTCATATTCGTGCTAACCAAAAGGTCTCGATTGCTTTTTTACGTGTATGTTTTTATGTAAATCGCTGTCTGTCTAAATGCTGTCTATCACTTCTGGTAGCCCTTAAAACACATGTTAGCCATAATCTTTTTTTAAATTGCAGTTCTTTTTTAATAAACATATACGTACATCTCTCAGGATTGTGCCTTATAGAGTGACATATCCTTTTTTCAGCACAAAATAGGCAACACAATAAACTGAATTTTATTTCCTTTTAATCGACTATGCAAACATGACTGAGCAGTTTTCAGAAAAATGTAAAAAATAGGTCACATAAGAACTGAAATAGCACAGTTACACATATTTATCACATATTTACATGGTTGTTTTTGATTGTTTCTATGGCCAACATAATAACAACAACAACAACAAAACAACAACAACAACAACAACAAAATAATAATAATAATAATAATAATAATAATATGCTCAAAGGTCTATATTTTGTGATGTCATTCTCATATTCGATAGTGGTAAAATTTACCCTTTATAAAAGTAATGATAACTTTCATTCTACCTGAATGCCATATTTGAAAACCTACTGTAAATACACAGTTTGATGTCTGAAGCCTCCCCGTTAACACACACCGCCAAGGCTTCCATATAAGTATAAATAATAATTATTTTAAAATAAATATATATTTTTTATCGCCATTGATCTCTGACGAAGAAACTAGGAAGCGACAAATTTTCATCTACTATAATATACTGTACTGTAATATACACAGATCTGTGCCACTTGAGTTTTAAGGGTTTTAAACCTAACATTTTGGTCTGTGTATTTGTCTTATCCATATAATTGAAACTCAGACAGCAGAATTTAGAAATGATTTGAAAATGTAAAATTTTCCACCCTAAAATGTTTTTTTTGGTGTGTGTGTGTGTGTGTGTGTGTGTGTGTGTGTGTGTGTGTGTGTGTGTGTGTGTGTGTGTGTGAGTGTGTGTGTGTGTGTGTGTGTGTGTGTGTGTGAGTGTGTGTGTGAGTGTGTGTGTTTTCTGATTTTCACCAAATTTACACCAGTAATCAAATTGAACAAGACTAACACAGTTAGTCTCATTTCAGTTAGTTTCATAATATAATGCTTACAAACCGAGATATTAACCTTTCAGGTCTACTGCTATGCTACGTATGCTATGCTATATCTCAGCTTTAACTTGTAATAGGAAGAAACTAAGTACACGTCCATGTTAGTCTTGATTAGTCATAAAGCACAGGAAAAATTTAGTCAAGACCTGGGACTATTCAATTTTTTGGTCTAAAAATGGTAAGGGTTTAGCCTTTGTGGTTTTATTGAAAAAATCGTATATATTTTTTTATTTTCACCAAATTCACAACAGTCATCAGAACGATCAAGACTAACACAGGAGTGCTCTTAGTTTCATAAAATCACGCTTACAAACTGTGATCTGACCCTTTTAGTTCTAGTGCTGTTACATTATGCTATGTTATGATACACTATAGTACTGTATGTCTCAGCTTTCAAATGTATTAGAAAGAAATTAAGTGCACCCCTGTATATAGACTAATATACAGTGTGATATACAGTATGAATTTGGTGAACATCTAAGACTATCAGGTTTTTCAGACAAAAAATGGTAAGGGGTTAGTTAGCCTTAGTGGCCTTAGTGGTTTGGACGGACAGAAAATTTTGATTCTTACCAAACTCAAATAAATCATCAGAATGATCAAGACTAACACAGGACATCACTTCGTTTCATACTGTAATATCACACTTTTAAACTGAGATCTGAGGTATGTTACATACTGTATGTTACAGTTGACCTGCGCACAGTGAGAATTTAGAAAAGATTTGAGAACATCAGACTTTTCATCCTAAGAAGTGGTAAAGCTTTTGTGTTTTTTGAAGCAAATTCAGAAACTGAGTTCTGAGTAATTTCTGGTCAAGTTCAGTTAAAGAATACATGCAGTGGATATATTTAAATGAAAATATAGCAATTTTATCCACTACACTGTACTACTGTATACTATACTGTACTCACACTATGATATGCTGTAGTATAATATGTTATATCTCAAATTTGGAATATGATATGAAGAAACTGGGTGTATTGAAGTGTTAGACTTTACCCCCTGAACACACAGTTCAAATTTGGTGACAATCTGACATTGTCAGATTTTTCACCCTAAAAATGGTAAGGGGTTATATTTCACTGAGCCTTTTTCTCAGTGAAATAAAAAAAAAATTTCCAAAAACTGAGCGTTTTCTGATTTTCAGCAAATTCACACCAGTACAGTCAAGACTTACACAGGGGTGCACGTACTGTAGTTTCATAATATCAGGCTCAAAACCTGAGATCTGAGCCTTTCACTTCCAGTGCTATGTACCTGTACCTGTGCTATGATGTTATTATGTTATATTTATGTTATATGTTATATGTTATATTTACTGTACCTGTGCTATGATGTGCTCTGCTACTGTATATCTCCGCTGTCAAATGTATTAGAAAGAAACTAAGTGCCCTCCGTTCTTAGTCTTGACTTCCATAACGTACAGTGTGAGTTTGATGAAGCTCTGACACTATCAGTTTTTTCACCCAAAAAAAAAAAAAAAAATTCGTAAGGGGTTAGCCTTTGTGTTTTTTTTTTTTTTTTTCAGCGTTTTCTGATTTTCATCAAATTCTCACCAGTCATAAGAACAATCAAGTCTAACACAGGAATTAATTTAGTTCCATACAATCATTCTCAAAAACAGAGATCTGAAGCTCTCATTGTTATTCTTTGCTATACTGTAACTTACTTTTTAGTGTGTTAGAAAGAAACTAAGTGCACTTGAGTGTTAATCAAACTGCCATAACATACCGTTAGGTGGGAGACAAAAAAAATTATAATTACCTTTGGAAATTGATGTAACTAGTAATCCAATGTGTTAGGTCCGCCATTTAAGTACTCCGTTATTTCATCATATTTTCAAATATGTAATCCGTTATTCAGACAATTTATGTAATCGTTACTTTTTAAGGTAACTAATTACAGTACAAAATTACTGTCACTAAAAAATAATCTGTTAGCTACTAATACTCCTATCTCACTTACTCGGATTCACGCGGTGGCGGTAAGTACGGTTCATCGTGATTCACCGCGAGTTTTGGCGCTGTGATTACGTTTCCATCTTTCCGCGTGTCGGTCCTTGCGAAAGCTCACGGACCTTGCAGAACTTTGCGGAGAGTCTGACAGGCACTCGCGGCGGCTCACGGTACCTAACACCGCTCACGAATTGCATAAATTGTCTGAATATTGGATTATATTTTTTTTAAATATAACTAAATAATTGAGTACTTAAATGGCGGATCTAACGCGTTAGATTACTCGTTACATCAAAAAAGTAATCCAAGCATAGTATAATGTAATATAGCATTAGAACTCAGAGGTTCAGATCTCAATTTTAGTGTCTGATATTATGAAACTAAGAAAAATCAGACAAAAAGAAATTTTGCCCCCAAAAAAACACAAAGGCTAAAAATTTCTTACCATTTTTTAGCTGAAAAATGTTACATTCTGAGAGCTTCCCCAAATTCTCACTACGCTAGGGCAGTCGAGACTAACATGTGAGCGCACTTACAGTAATTCCTTCCTACAACACACAAAAACTGAGGTATAGCATCCAAAACGTTACATAGCAGTAGAACTAAAACCTCAGATCTCAGTTTGTAAGCCCTCAATTTTTGTGCCAAAAAACACAAAGGTGTTAACGTAATCATTCCTGAAGTATTTGAATGTTTTGACCTTTTCTGCATTCTTTTATATATTTGAATTTGTTTCATTTTGTATTCATTTTAATCTTCTGATTTATCCAACATACAAAATTGTTCAGATTTGTGTTTGTGTTAAATTAACGTCATGATATTTGTATTAATCTTACTGTTTGTCGATCTGTGCTTGTGTCATTCAGGGTTTTGATCTACTGTATATACAACATGTTACGTCTGTTGTGTGTGTGTGTGTGTGTATGTGTGTGTGTGTGTGTGTGTGTGTGTGTTATGTCTGATGTATGCAGTAGTTAGTGTTTAGCTTCTTTAATCTTCATGTTGACTGAAATTCTTTGCACACAGAAAGCTGATACTGACTCCACAGAGCTGGACTTCCGGGATGCAGAGGATCGACCAGGACCTTCTTCTGAGGCTTTCCGTCGGAGGAGTGTGTCTGATACATGGACTTTTCTCACATCGCGAAGTGAGTCAGTGTAACAGTGTATAACAGTACAACATCATTCATGTTTCAAAGAGAATGAATGAAACAACATGATATTAGTATAACGGTGAATAATAAGTTATAAATAAAATACTAAACATTCACTTCATGGACAAGGTTGTGAGTTTTACAGTTAGGCCGATATGTAAGACACTGAACCGCTTAACCAGTCAGGTGTGTTCCTAAAAACATGCAATCAAGCAAAATTCGTGAACTTTTATGGACGACTGATGGATTTACGAGGTTGTGTTATTTCTCTGGTAGGTAAATCTAAAGCCCCTCGAGGTGAACGCTTCCCCTCTACAGAAGTGTTACTGGAAGAACCTGAACACCCCCAGCCTGGAAATGCACAGGTACTGTTAATTTACAAGGAAAAAAAACAACAACTCTGGTTTGGAAACTGGTTTTGAGTGTCGAATGCCAACGTGTTGCAACATGAGCACATTTACTGCGACATACTAAAACTTCCATTTGCCCTCCATCAATCTGTCTGTGCCACTTTTGTCTGGGGATGACTTGTACTGTAGTCGTGTAGCAGTTTTGGAAACCCCAAAATACTTCTGAGAAAACACTGAAAATCTAGAAAGTCGCAATTTCTTTGGAAATAAAAATAAATATATTTTGAATATCCCAAAGACATAAAAATAAGGAATCTGCCAAAAGATTATTTCAAGTGAAGTGCGTTCAAAAGTACAGTAAAAAAAACAACAACAACAACAACAACAAAAACAAACAAACAAAATTTTCATGTAAACATGTTTTATTTACTGGAATCTTCTAATAGAAAATAGCAGCTTGATTTGGCTATATGTGAGCTATAGGTAGATGTTTTGTAATAGTTTACAAAAGGTCTTTTTTTTTTTTCTTTCTTGAAAATCTGGTGAATTTAATTTAACATGGATCATCAGGTCTTAGACAAACTTGTAGAGTCCATGCCAGCTTAGGTGTCTTAAGATCCAAAGTGGGATGTACTGTACTAAACACTAAGAAATTCAGAATGTCATGTAAACATTTATGAATGAATAAATAAATAAATAAATAAATAAATAAATAAATAAATAAAATTAGTGCATAAATATAAAAATTTGCAAGTGAAATTATCTAAAATGCCTGAATCTGGTCAAATCTATTTACAATTTCTTAAAATAAGATGACAACAAACCAAATATAAGATAATGAATGTTATTTTTAGACAAATTTCACTAAATGTTTAGAATTTTGTGTTCTATTGGAAGATAATTTGATTAGCTTTGAGCATTTACGTATCTTTCCTGAAAGAAAAAACAAATGATCTGCCAATCGAACAATGAATTTTTCACTCAAAAACAAGTAACAATTTGTCTACAAATAAGAGTCTTATATTCAGTTTTATGTAAGTTGAAGATAAATTTGACTAAATTTGATCATATTTCCACTTTCTAAGAAAAAAAGTTTTTATTTTTCCTCCAGTGCACTAAATTCTGATAATAGAACTCATAATACAATGAGGTCTGATGAATGTCACATTAATTTACATAGCCGTCTTAGACTTTAGGATGTCACTGAATATAAATGACATCAAGTATTGGATGAGTAAACCCCACTGAACCTTGGCAAACCTTTACAGTGAAGCCTGCCTGTACACCCTGCAGGGTTGTCGTGTCACTCAAATGAACACATTACGACTATGAGGTCGCTGTTTGTGTCATAACAATTGTTTGTTTAAACTCTTTTTATCCGTTTGCTCATCCAGCCGGTTGAAAAGCAGCAGCGGAAGGCGAGTAACAGCCTGAAACAGAAGGTTAGCTCACTCAGATGGAATGAAAAGTCAAAAGCAGCCAAGAGCAGCAGGTGAGATTTTGGCACACCCAAGATAACCAGTGATGTGTGTTATTGGACCTGGTGTTTATAATAAAAATTATTAGACTTATATGGATATTCTGTAGCCCAGCTGAATTAACACGGGTTGGTATCTTTCAAATTCATGGTGTATTTAGTAAAAAATGAACTCCCCAGGACTAGCCATATGACTAGCCAGGAAAGAGTTATTTACTTAGTTATTTCATTTTTTTTTTTTTTTAAAAAAAAAAAAAAAAAACTTAAACCATAATAAAAAAAAAAACATAACTTGATTCAATTCAGTGTGACTGCAGGAGCTTGATATGAGTCTCAATTTTTTCGCTTTTCTCGCTTTGTAATGCCTTTTTGAACAGAACAAGGGTTGTGGAATTTGGCTCCAATTACTTACATTGTACTCATGTGACAACCTTCGCACTCAGTGTGCAGAGCGAGAACAAACACTGATTATCATGTATTTACATGCACCTCAATTTTGACGTAAGACAGACCCGACCTATCCATTTAAAATAGCATTTTGCTCAATTCCATTTTGGTTTCTTTTTTTTTCCTGAAGCCAAGTAAATGAGAAGAAGAGTACATTCGGGCAGCTGTTCAAGAGCAGAAGAAAGACCACACGGATCTGACCCCCTACCCAGACGAGGAAGCCGCGGGAGAAGTAGCAAATCTACACCGGACGCAATGTGAACGTTCTTTACACCTTATTATTATTATATATTGACCACAACTGATACAATCATGTATAGATCCTGGTGTACACTACATCTAATGTTTCTGTTTTTCCACATTTAACCAGCCAGATTTTCAATCCTAGCGATTTTTATTTTAAGTACAGATTTCTGTTAAAAATCACAACTTAAAATCTAAGTTGAAATGAGAAACCACCATGATGGATCAATACTACATGTGGATTTATGACATTTCCAGCTAATGCTATGATGTTTTGTGTACAGCTAATGCTAACTTTATTGTCATTTCATTTAATATAAGAAATCCAGGCCTAGACCTTAGTGATGTTTATGGGTGTTAAAGATGTGCTGCAAACACGGAAGGTGGTTCAGCCTGGCATTCCGATTGTTAGCATGCGTTTGGGGAAGGTTTAGGGCCTGGGTTGGGTCAGGTAGGACTCGTTCTCGTTTTACACACGCTGTTTAGAGCCCGTTTATTCCAGTACTACATTCATATTAACCTCGATCATTAAGCCTTGAGTGGTAGTAGGCTTGGTGGTATGTGAGTGGATATTAATAATGCATATTAGATGCAATAAAATAAACGAAGCACTTATAATGCTCTGGGATTCACCTTTTAACTTAAAAAATAAAATAAAACTCTCAGGTCAAAGGAGCACTTGGAAATTTCTCAGGATATCAAAAAAGGATTATCTTATACATTTTATAGAGTGTATAATATTAGATATTGTGTTCATTTTTGTATTGTGGCAATTTTTTTTTAATATTGCTTGCTGCTACATTCTGTGCTGTTCTCTGTCTCTTTATCAGCGCAGCTGTTTGTTTCCTCAGTTGTATGGTACAGTCTCATATTATATTTAGTATTTTATACAGTATTTATGTGCCTGTATATTTGCTTTGTTTTGTAATTTGTGCCATGTTTAACATGTACAGTATAAAGCTCTTACAATTGTACAGTATGCACCTGTGTTTCTGACATTTATTTAAAATTTTTATTTTATTTTATTTTGTCGTTGTATTTTTGACGGTAAAGCTTTCCTGATCACCGGTTTTAAATTCAGACTATGGAAACCGTTTCGTCTTGATTGATTTATTTGCTTTATTTGTCCCAGGAGAGATTGGGAGACAGAGTCTCCTTGGCATTCCCATGTGAAGAGATGTCAATGACAAACACATCCAAACAAGATAAACAGGGACTTTTAGGGAAAAGGGATCATTCAGTTTGTACATAAAATACATTTACTCTGATATAACATTTCTCTTGGCTCCTTGCACAAGTGTCTCTTTCACTTCTTTAAAGTCCAGACAGCATCCGTCTGCGCTAAATAGATCTATAGATAATATTTGCATTGGCAGAGTAAAACGGAAGTTTTTTTTTTTTTTTTTTTTTTAACTAGTGGGGTCACTGGTTTTGTGGTTTCGTCGTTTCATGATTTCGTGGATTTGGCTCGAACAGTGCCACCTGGTGGACTGTTTTAGATCTACGTCTACATGATGCCGCAGGTGGAGAGCGGGTTAGCGATGTGGCACGTGCAGGCCGATTGGCAGTACTGGCGCACCGTTTGGTAGCAGCTGCGGTCGGCGTCTCCTCCCCACTGTACGGTCCCTCCGGGCTCAGACGGCAAGCGGCTCAGGATGCTGGTGTTGATGGCGAGCGCGGCCAAACCATAGTCGGTGAAGAGAACGGTCTCGCGGCGGCACGTGGGGCATGAGATGAACTTATACTTAGGGCAGGACTCGTACAGGATCTGCAGGCACTCCTCACACACCGAATGCAGACAAGACAGGATTCTCGGACGCTTCCCTGCAAAATTGTACATGTGCCCGCAAGTCGGGCAATCCAGTGGCTCACACGGCATGACCGGGCCGGAAGATGTCGAAGATGAGGAGGAGGATGAGGTGGACGAAGAGCGCAGGACATACTGGTTCACGATTACGTCATCCATCTTGTAGTGAAATTGGTGGTAGCATATCTCGCTGTTGCTAGCCTTGCGTTGGGCTAAATAGCTAGCTTCACGACGTAGGACTGGTGCTGGAGGCGACGCCATAGGACGTGGGTTGATCATGGTGTTACCGTTCACCTCGACGGACAGGTCGCTGCAGGCCTGGTTGACGATGACTTCACCTTCACCTCCTCCATCCCAAGCCACACGAGGAGGAGGTGCGAAGCGTGGCTGTGTCACAGGAACAGGACACTCCCGTGGAAATTTCTCCGACTGGATGATCTTGACGGTATCCATTGGGATGGTCACAGGCTGGCGCCTCAGACAGGACATTCGCTCAGGGAAGAGTTGGATGATCTCTGCAGCTGTGTGTTTGTGTGTGGTGTTCAACACAAGCCTGTGAATGGTGTCTTCGGTATAATCCAAGAAGGACATTCAGCCATTGCAGGGAACGTGAGGACGCATGCTTTTGTCCATCGTTCTTGCACTGGCCACTCTTCTTGGTCTAATGTAGATGGCAATAGGACAGATTACAGCTTTGTGACTTTAGCAAGTGTTCAAGAGGTTAATGCAAGTATACGTCAATGTCCAGTTCTTTGTAAAGTCCAGTGACTTGGTGGATTATACCCTGTTTATTAACACTTCAGTTGATACTAACAAAAAAAAAAACAAAGTTGTATGCAGTATTACAAAGGATTGACAGAACACAGTACATAATATATAATTACAACTGTACTAGTTAAGTTGGCACTATCTGTAAATATATATACATATATTTGTACACTTTATAAGCACCTACAGAAAGTCCCTTTGAGACGGTGTATAATATCTGAAATAGTGAGCTTGGTGGATTTGTGTAGTAGCGTTCCCAAAGTCAGGTGCACAGTCAATGGACAATCCTGGGACTATGTCCGGGATTAAGTTCCTTCCACTTCCTCGGGATGTCCGGAGTTTCTTTGTTTCGTTTTTTAAGTGAGTGGTTCTTGAGGCAATGCAAATACCTGGAGGTTTCCGTCCTAATCTTAGAGAGCTTAGAATTCCTGAAGAGGTTTACATGTATGAGGGAGTACAGTAGGTCCAGTCTTGACCAGTTGAGGAATGTCCCAGGAGTCCAGCCAGATCTTGTCTTTGTCCAAGGTTGTTACTTTTGGTGGTTCTTTTCCTGTGATGAAAATAAAACAGATGGTTATGTGATCCGTGTATATAGTTATCCACTCCTGCTAAAATACCCTGCTTGGTTTTGATCCAGTTGCTTAACTGGTTACTGGGTTGCTAAACTGGTTATATCATATATACGTGACCAAGTGCTGGTAAAAAAAAAGAAAGAAAGAAAGAAAGAGACAGTTTCTGAATTAGTGAACTAATGCATCATTATTGACATTGTAATGAAAAAAAAAACACAACAATAAGGCAAGTCAAATCAGTTTAGACAAGTTTAACTACAGCAACACATGAGCCAGAATAGGATGCAGGTCCATTAGAGAACACCCTGTACTCAACACCCTGTACTCAACACCCTGTACTCAACACCCTGTACTCTACACTGAAACACTCATTCAGACCTAGAGGCAATGAAATGCCGCTAATATGCAGACAAACATAAAACCTGAGGACTCGAAAGACACTTTAGAACATTGGGAGACCATGAGGTTAAAATGCTTCTTGCTGCTTCTTGATTTTAGATTATTTTAGACTCTACAGCACCAAAGACTTGTCCAACACACTGGACAAACAGGACATCTTAGCAAGTAAAATATTCCTGAAAAATCTATAACCATTGGCAAAAATGCTTCTTTTGAGAAATACATTTCTAATAATTAGGAAAATGATTTGCCAAAAAAACTATACATTTTTGTTAGCAATTTTATTCAAATTTGACTAGAAATAAGATTAATAATTAATAATTAATAACTAATATATTGGTTTGATGTAATCCGTTTTTGAGAAATTATAGATATTTTGGCTGGATTCAGGAATAAGATGCTAACAGTTTTTGCAGTACATCATCAGCAGACATTTGAGGATGGTTCAGGACCAGTGTGACATCTTCTATACTAAGACTCAAGTTGTTAAAAAAAAAAAAAAAAAAGTTTCAGAATATCAGCGATGTCCTTCTACCAGCATGCAGAATTGTCTAAGTAAATCAATAAAGTTGGTAAGCCCAATACATCAGTCATAAAATTTGTCCCATGCCCCTGTGGCTAGCAAGTGAGCGAGACGCTAGTTTTCAAATGAAGCTGCTGAGATCGTGAGACCAAAAAACATTGGCGGGAGGGTTAGCGTTTGTCAAACGGTAGTACATAAGAAACCTTTTTTTTTTCTCTCTCTCTTTTAAGGGGACCTATTAGGCAAAATTATTATTTATTTATAATCTGTAGAATTAAGATGGGGTTTCAGTAGATGTACAAACAAAAGCATGGTAAATATTCCCTGTTTTTTTCCCCACTTGTTTCATTGGATGCGTTTTAAAAGAGCTAATTAGATTGTCCCCCTGTTGTGACCTCATATCAGAAGATCCCCTCCCCTGGCTTCTTGCTGGTCTTTGTTGTGGAGTGGACGGTAGCTCATGTACTGTATGTACAGTACATAGACACTGAAACTGATAGGGGAGCGTAATAAAGGGAGTGAGAAGTGAAAAATGCATCATCTGAGCTGAACCATAGACACATTGGGGAGCTCCGAGACCTGTGTTAAAGAAATATTTTTTAAAATGGGACCTTTAATGATTTAGTAAAGACAGTTTCTGGAAAATGTCTATCCAGCAATATATTTAAGGTAGAATGTTGATTTCTGACTTGAGACTTGAGACTTTTTTTTTGTGTACAGAAACCCACCACGCTGCATTACTGCCCCGCTTTTTAGTGTGAGCCTCAAATCCCAAGGCAGACCCTCGAAGCTAAGCTTGGTCAAAGTAAAAAGCGAGCATGTGTTGTTTTTCTCTGTCAGAACGCCTGCAGTGAACACAGGACTGACCTTGCTGCAAAGCAACCTGTCCCAACCTTACCGAATAATTGCCCCGACACTGGAGGCAGGGAGGCAGATTGCGAAATAGACGTCGGTGTGTAGGTTTGTAATGAGTCACTGCACAGGAACAAAAGCTGTTCAGTGTGCGGTGTGACAAGTGAGATCTAGTCATCAGTGAGAAAGTCAGAGATATTGTGTGTGTGTGTGTGTGTGTGTGTGTGTGTGTGTGTGTGTGTGTGTGTGTGTGTATGTGTGTGTGTGTGTGTGTGTGTGTGTGTGTGCGTGTGTGTTATTTGTGCTGTTTTCTTGACAAGGACAGGAAAAAGCGTGGAGAAGTGACACATTTGCAGTGGGTGGATAGAGCGGCGGTGATGGAGAGAGAGGTGACCTACATGAAATATGAATAGTGTGAAGAGAGAGAGAGAGAGAGCGAGAGAGAGAGAGAGAGAGCATGGTTTTAGAGAGTGCTGCTATTTTGGGGATATTTATTTTTTGTCAGTTTAAGAGCCGCCCCTCAACGCTTCATGACGTCACACCGTCAGAATGAAACACTTTCTCTGAAAAAAGGAACCTTTCAATGCCTATAAAATTGCTCCCACACACACACACACACACACACACACATGTACACACACAATAGAAATGGTATATGGAACCCATTAGCTTCAACCTATCACTGTAAATGTTCTGAAGTTTGTTCCATGCGATATATGACATGCTTCTAATACAGTAATAATTATTTATATGCCATATACTGTATGCTCATATAATCCAAAACATTTCACCTATAACCCGATGTTGTAATAAATACATTGCAAGACACAGAAATAAAAAATAAAAAAAATAAACTTTTAAATGTTCCATGTGTCTTAAATGTTTTACATCTGAATGGACGATCTAAAAATATAATACCGATATTGCTATTAATACATTGCAACATTTTTGTTTACTTTTTGGGAGAAAAAAAAATTCTAAAACTTTAAGCAATTTTGGGTATGTACAGTAGTATAACCTAGAACCCTGTAATAAAATCTAGAAGGTGAAAATATGACAGGCATCGCTTGTTCTTTTCAGACGTTGCTCGTTCTTTTGTTTTTGCTTGTTATGTTTTGCAACATACAGTACTGTGTATAGCCAATTGTGTTAGTATCCTAGTGGATCCTAGTTGGACTTACGAACGAATTGGACTTACAAACAAGTTCTCGGAACTCTATACTGTATATGTATATATTCATTCATTCATTTATCTTCTGAGGCGATTATCCTGGACAGGGTCGCTGGGGCTCCTTTCATCGATGTTAAATAATCACTTCCTTACAGAAAACATCACCATATCGACCATCACACACGTCCATGTGTACGTTGTTACGTACGCTAAATACACACTACTGTCAGAGCTGCTGTTCTAGGAAATTCTTCCACAACTTCTGACCAATCAGAACGGAGCTTCATCAGCGCTGCGGTGTAACAGCGACTCAACGCGCTCTGCCCTCCATTTGCTGAATCTCTGCGAGTCTTGAAGCTGTGAGCCGCCATCACTCACACTCTGTGAGGTAGCTCCAAAAATAACCACACACACACACACACTGCCATCTGACTTCAGCACAAGCTGGTGTCTCTGTAGGAATGTTATCTGGTGGAGAAAATGGCTGCCGTACTCGCTGGAGTCTCAGTACATCAGCAGGATAAAAACAAACACACACACACACACACACACACACACACACACACGAGGTACTATAAGAAACATGACTGAGTTGATAACAGCGCTGTCATCATCAGTGTATTTTAAAATGAAGGGTTTGAGCCGAGATGCTGAGAGGAAGTGCAGTGTTTCGCTCATTGCTCTGAATCTCACACAGGTCCTTTAATCCTGCAGGGTTTACACACGGTAACACAACACACACACTCATACACACACGGTAACACAACACACACACTCATACACACACTAACACAACACACACACTCATACACACGGTAACACAACACAACACACACACTCGTAACACAACACACACTCACGGTAACACAACACACACTCATACACACGGTAACACAACACACACACTCGGTAACACAACACACACACTCATACACACGGTAACACAACACACACACTCGGTAACACAACACACACACTCATACACACGGTAACACAACACACACACGCTCATACACACACGGTAACACAACACAAACACTTATACACACACTAACACAACACACACACACACACTTATATACACACGGTAACACAACACACACACTCATTCACACACTAACACAACACACACACTCATACACACAGTAACACAACACACACTCATATACACACTAACACAACACACACACTCATACACAAGGTAACACAACACACACACACGGTAACACAGCACACACACTCATACACACGGTAACACAACACACACACTCATACACACAGTAACACAACACACACACTCATACACACAGTAACACAACACACACACACTCATACACACACTAACACAACACACACACACACTCATACACACAGTAACACAACACACACACTCATACACACACTAACAAACACACACACTCATACACACACTAACACAACACACACACACTCATACACACACAGTAACACAACATACACACTCATACACACGGTAACACAACACACACACACTCATACACACACACTAACACAACATACACACTCATACACACACTAACACAACACACACACACTCATACACACACTAACACAACACACACACCCATACACACACTAACACAACACACACACTCATACACACACTAACACAACACACACACACACTCATACACACACTAACACAACACACACACTCATACACACACTAACACAACACACACACTCATACACACACCAACACACACACACTCATACACACACTAACACAACACACACACTAACACAACACACACACTCATACACATGGTAACACAACACACATACTCATACACACAGTAACACAACACACACACTCATACACACAGTAACACAACATACACACTCGTACACACACTAACACAACACACACACACTCATACACACACTAACACAACACACTCATACACACACGGTAACACAACACACACTCATACACATGGTAACACAACACACACACTCATACACACGGAAACACAACACACACACTCATACACACAGTAACACAACACACACACACACTCATACACACACTAAAACAACACACACTCATACACACAGTAACACAACACACACACTCATACACACGGAAACACAACACACACACACTCATACACACAGTAAAACAACACACACACACTCATACACACACTAAAACAACACACACTCATACACACAGTAACACAACACACACACACTCATACACACACTAAAACAACACACACTCATACACACGGTAACACAACACACACACTCATACACACGGTAACACAACACACACATGGTAACACAACACACACTCATACACAGGGTAACACAACACACACACTCATACAAACAGTAACACAACACACACATGTTAACACACACACACTCATACACAGGGTAATACAACACACACTCATACACACAGTAACACAACACACACATGTTAACACACACTCATACACACGGTAACACAACACACACACATACACAGGATAACACAACACACACACATTTATACGCACAGTAATACAAAAAACACACACACTCATACACACAGTAATACAAAAAACACACGTGATAACACAACACAAGACACACAGTAACACAAACACACACACATACACACATGGTAACGCAACACAAACACACTCATATGCATAGTAACACAACACACACACTGATACACATGATAACGTAACAAACACGCTCACAAACAGCAGAACAACATCACACATACTGACACACATAGACGTTGACACAATAAACACTCTTACACACACACAAACAGCAACACCACTCAGTTTTCTCACCACAACACACTTTCACACAGACAGCAATACAAGGCATACTCACACACTCATACACACGGAAACACAACACACACACTCATACACACGGAAACAAAACATAACACACACACACACACATCTTTCTATCTTTTGTTTATTGGTCAATAGTAAGCGCAGTATTTCACACGCATCCACGCCCGCACACACAGAGCAGGGGTTCTGGTGCAATGTGTGTGTGTGTGTGTGTGTGTGTGTGTGTGTGTGTGTGGTGATTCAGCTCTTATATAAGCGGCTCAGGACAGAAGCTGCAGTGATGTTAAAGCCTCCTGCTGCTCCAGCTGCTGACATCTGCATCATGGGCCAGAGGTGGGGCACTGACACTGCCCAAAAGAACAGGCTGCCAATGTAATGTAATAAAATAGGTGTGTGTGTGTGTGTGTGTGTGTGTGTGTGTGTGTGTGTGTGTGTGTGTGTCAGTCAGCACAACACACAGTAGGAACTAAAGGGGGAGGACCGGGAAGCGGTGCAGGAGTGTAAGTATACAGGGTTTTAATGAGGAAATGGATGGTGGGTGTGGTGGCGCACAAATACACAAAGCCCTCCCTATATGGAGACTCAGAAACACACACACACACACACACACACACACACACACGCAGTATAAGTAACACTAACATTATAAAGCTCTGCTGTATGAGCTGAAGTATTCGTGTTGAGAAAAAGTCTGTACACATTTTTTTGATTATTCATTTAAGACATATCTAATGTCTGACATTCATAAGCCTGTACAAACTTTTATTTAGTTTTGTGGTAAAGTGGTACAAACAATTAATTCCACTCAAGTACGAGTACTTTTGATTGTGCAGAATAACAGACCACAGTTCTGAGAGTAAAAACTCCCTTTATTTCTCTATATAATCCTCTGCTACACTAATGCACTTCTCCCAGTGTCTCTCTAGTGCCTGGACACTATCAAGGTAGAAAGTTTTCTCAGTACGCCGGAGCCATGACGCTGGCCTCCCAGGAACTCCTTTAATGACTCAAACATATGGAAATGGCTTGGAGCGAGGTCAGGACTGTACGGAGGACGTGGCGATAACTCTTATAGCAATATACAATTTTAAACATACAAACAGCTTGCATAAGTATTCACCCCCACCCCTGTACATTTCCACTATAACCTTTCCATTAGAACCGGATTTAACTTTTAGAGGACTTTCAACACAGATTGCAAAATTGCTTAATCATACTGTAAATATGGTTCTCTGAAATGTTAATGCTGTAGCCATTTCAAAGACTTTTAGAAACCAACCCCTAGCTGACATGCTTTTTCTTTATGATGCTGTCAAGCGTCATTTTAAGCGAGTATGTCTCTCTAACAGATTCAGAGCTCTTCCAGGATCAGCAGGTGAATCCATATGGAGATGATGAGATGATAATTTCACACGTCGACTCCCTTCAACCAATTAGGTGGCGTGTGATGGAACTAGTTCAATCTCAAATAATTTAGAGGTTTCACAACAACCAGGGTAAATGCTTGGAAATAACATCTTTTACTTTTTTATTAAGTCATTTTGCAAACAGCATTGGTTTTCTTAAAACATTACGGGAATCATATGTAGTCGCAACATTGAAAAAGTAAAAGGGGGAGTAAATACTTATGCAAGAGAAGGTACCACGCACCCTAAATAAAAGATTGCGTTAAATAACAGGGTGCTCTGGTACTCAACATTTACCCAACTTCTACCTTCTCACTACAGTTCCATGAATTAAACTTCAGGAGGCGGAGCTTAAACCCAGAATCATACAGGAAGAAGACGCATGGTCCACGTTAAAGATTTGCACTTTACAAAAACCAAGCCACAGTCAATTAACACACTTAATATCTGCTTCTCTAATTATTAAAGAGCATCCTGTGGTCATTCGAGTTCTCTTAGTCATAAACTCTTCATAATAAACATCCTGTAACCATAATTAATCCTTTTGTCTTTAGTCTTCTACACCCATGTGCTGTAATGATCGACACTCTGACTATCCGGTTCTATTTTTGATTAAGACGTGAACAACACAATGACATTCATTTCAAAGCCAGCAATAGAATGACATTAAACAGCTACAAATGAGCGTCTGCACGAGCTGTCATTTGCATTAATCACAGGTCTATTGTTAGCTGACCCTCATTGTGTAATAAGCCGAGAGTTTATTGGGATGTTAAACAATGTGACAGTAATAATCTTAAAACGACTGCTGAAATTTCGGTCTAAAAATGGCTTCTGGGAGCATTTTATCACCACTGTCTGCTTTTCATTATGGGTCTAAATCTACATTAGGATTTCTGTAAAGCTTCTTCATGTCAATGTTTGTGACTCCTATTGTCATTACACATTGCCTATTGTAAACGTTCTGTAGAGCTGCTTTATGACAAGCACTGTAAATGTCTTGTGTAATGACAAATACATAATATACATCATACGGTCTATTGTTTAAAAAAAAGTCTATTGTGAAAAATATCTCTTGTAGATGTCTATTATCAAGGTAGCTTGTGACAATGTCTATTGTAGGTTTTAAAACCAGATGTAACTTGTAAATGGAATTTTCTTTTACAATAGAAATGTACAGATAATTAAACAGTATTGTCTTTTGACAACTACCTTTATGTCATTGTCTGTGAATGTCTATTTTAAATTTTGTAATGTTCTTTAAAGACAGGTCTCCTCTGTATTAATGTTTAGAAATGTATATTGTAAACCAATAAGTATACATTAAATGTACAGTATATGTACACAAATGTCTTTCGTAAAAAATTAAAAATAGAGAAAGTGGGGGGGGGGGTCTAATGTAAGAAATGTCTCCTGTAAAATGTAAAAAAAAAAAAAATGTCTTTTGTCAAGACAGATTAGGACCAATTTCTATTTTTAAAAAAATAAATAAATAATGAATAATTGTTAATATATAAAGAAATTGAATTCAATTGAATTTTGAAAATTGTTCTGTAAAGTTCGTTGTGATGATGTGCAAAGTCCCTTGCAACAAAAAATGTCAAATGTAAATGTTCTGTATTGCTCCCTTTGTGACAATATCTTATTATTATAATACAAGCAGTATTGTAAAGAAACACGTCTAATTTAATGTATTCCAAAATGTCTATTGTAAAAATGTCTACTGTAAAAAAAAAAAAAGTGCATGGTAAAAGTAAACAGTGTTTTTTTTTTTTTTTTGCCTAGGTTGTTTGTGACAATGTTCAACATCTATTT